>JARHVA010000012.1:12662500-12771639 GCA_037957365.1 Torreya grandis | reverse complement strand
TGGGTGGAATATATTTATGGTATACATTTTTAATTAACAAAAAAAAATCATGTTATTCTATGTCTAACCTAGTAGGGTTGTTATCCACCATTATCAGATATAATGCATGTTGGGATGTCATATAGACAGATGATATGATAATGAATGAATTTGGCTATCTGCTTCTTGGTAACATAAGTGAGAGGAATGGCCTCAATTTACTCAGTAAAATAATTAGTATCAGTTAAAATGTGTTTATGGCCATCTAAATATGTTGGGTTTATTTTTTTGATGAGATCGAGGCCCCAAGTAGAGAACGGCCATGGTGTTGTAATTAGTTGTAGTGATAAGGAAGGTATGTGTATCAAATTTCCATGTTGCCGATATAGAACACACCTAATCACATAACTACAAGCATATTTCTCTATATTTAGCCAATAGTAGCCTATTCTAAGGAGATTTTTAGCTAAGACTACACCATTGGTATGGGCCCCACACATTCCTTCATGAACCTCCTTTAGCGCTAGCTTGGATTCTCTTGAAGATAAATAATGAAGTAGCATTTCATCATAGACTTTTTGATAAATCATGTTTCTAAGGAGGATATAAGAGCTAAAGGGTGATGGAATATCTTCTATTGGTTATTGGATAGGTCAGGTGGAAAAACCTAACCATGGAAGTAGTCATAAAAGGCTTGATACAAAGGTAGTTTAGGTGGGGGATTGGGACCAGCAATAGTGTATACCCTTTCTAAATCTAACATAACATATGTATCATATAGAATATTCTTGATCATAAATTGATACTCTTTATCTCCACCATCAATCTATATCATTGACTCAATTATTGCCATTACATCAGCAAATCTATTACTAGCCCTTGGTACTTGTTCAAACTGTAGAGATTTAAAATGAACTTTGAGATTATTAATAATTTTTTTGTAAGTAACAAGATTGAAATCTCTAGTTTGATACTGATCATTGGTTTGGTTTATGATCAATAGGGAATAACTATAGACCATTAGGTGTTGAATGTCCCACTGAATGGTAAGACACAACCCTGCAATAAGTGCCTCATACTCAACCATATTATTAGTACAATGAAAATTAATATGAAACATTTTTGGAATCAAATCCCCTTGCTATGTAATCAATAATATGTCAGCTCTAGATCCCAAAAAAGTGAAGTAACCATCAAAATATAACTTCCACTATTCAGGTTGAGGTTGCACTTCTTCCACTATCATGATAGAATCATCAAGAAAGCCAAATATGAGTGGTTGAGTGTCTATAATAGGGCCTCTACACATTGATCAAAAATAAATTAACCCTTGATATATTTATGATTATGATACTCAACATCAAATTCACTTAGGAGCATGAGCCATTTAGCCATACATCCCATGAGAGTTACTTTGGATAATAAAAACTTGAGAGGGTCCACCTTAGTGATGATAATAGTTTTATTATTTAGCATATAATGTCATAGCTTTTAGGAAGTAAACACCATATATAAACACACATTCTCAATAGGTGTATAATTGTGTTCATAATTGACCAACATGGGGATTAAATAATAGACTACATGTTCTTTACCTTGATCATCATATTGGGCCAAAAGTCATCATAATGCATGCTTAATTGCTAATATGTAAATAAGAAGTGGTTGTCCAAGTGTTGGTCATCTCAAAAATGGTAGGTTGGCAAAATATGTTTTGATCTTTACAAATTCTAACTGACAGTATTCACCCCATTGAAATGTTATCCCTTTCTTCAAGAGATGGGTAAATGGGTGGCACTTATCTACTAGTTGAAAAATGAACCTGTAGATTGAATGGATCTTTCTCTCTAGGCTTCAAGGCTATTTAATATTTGAAGGTGGAGGCATTTCAATAATGGAATTAACATTAGTAGGGTCAACTTTGATCCCTATTTGTGATATAATGAAACCTAGAAATTTTCCCAAAGTGACTTCAAATACACACATTTTAGGATTCAGGCAGACTTTATATTCATGAAGCCTCTCAAAGATTCTTCATACAAAATTAAGATGTCTAGCATGTGTTCATTATTTTCCTATTATGTCATTGACATAATCCTCAATAATAGCGTGCATCATGTCATGGAAGATGATAGTCATGACATGTTGATATGTGGCTCTATCATTCTTCAAGACAAATGGCATGACTTGGTAACAAGATGTTACCCATAGAGTGGTGAACATAGTCTTATGTTGATCTTCTTGGGCTATTTTGATTTGATTGTATCCATAAAATCTATTCATGAAGGATATAATATCATACCCAACAATAGAATCGATGATCATGTCGATGTTGGGTAGAGGAAAATCATCTTTAGGGCATGCTTTATTGATATCTCTAAAATGCATACAAAGATGTATGCTATATGGCTTCTTGCTAACTGAAACTATGTTAGATATCCATTTAGAATAGTCTAATGGTTCGATGAAGCATGATCCTAATAATTTTTCTAATTCAACTTTTACCAAGAGGGTGATGCATAGATACATCTTTCTCAATTTCTATTTAAATAATTTGTCATCTGGATGAATAACAAGTTGATGCACTACCAAGTGTGGGTCTAATCCTGGCATGTCTGAATATGCCCATGCAAAAATTTCTCTAAAATCCACCAAAATGGATATAATGTATTCACGTTCTGCTTCAATAAATGAAGCTCCAAGATAAATGATTTTGGGGTCATCATATGTTCCCAAGTTTACTTCAACTATGTTTTCCAAAAGAAGGGTGGATCCATCTTCAAGAATAGTAGGCAAGGTGTGATTATGATCATCTTTTTCTACTACATATTCTTGATTTTCCTCCCAAATCTCTAGATAATGTGATGAATCATAATCTACCATCTCAGGTAATGACCAAGTAGCAAAAATATCTAGAAACTTAAGAGTGAGATGCTCAAACATTTACCATTATTCTGAAGAGATAATTGTAATAGCTATAGAGCTAAGACTTGATGGGCCTTCTACATCTTGAGGGGATGAGAAAAATTTCCTGCCCAAGAGCACCTAAAATAGGTTTTCACTCAAGGGCTTACTTTTATCTTTACTTTTTCCTTGATCAATGAGTGCCTCAAAGAGGTTTTCACTTAAAGATCTTGATGTTTTATCTTTATTGTGACTAAGAAATTTTTCCTAATTTCCAAAGTAGGTAGAAGGATCCAATGAAAAATCAAATCCTTGTTTGTGATTGCCAATGGGTAATCCATCTCCTAGGCCCATGTATTCTATAATAGATTCTTCACTTTAAAAATCATCAATGTGTATGACCAAATTTTGTTGGTCCCAATCAATGAGTTTAGGATGGAAAATGCATAGGGAATAATGAGGTCCTACTTCAGTAATGGAAGCTCCAATAGTGGAATGGGTTATTGCTTCATGATGGTAAGCTCTAATAGGATAAACAAGTGTTATGGTCATGATAATAGTTTGGTCAAATAAATATGAGTCAATAAGCTCATTTAAAAGGCTATAATGGGATGTTATGTCACTTCCAAGAGTCATGTCTCTAGTTAATGTAGAATAATCACTATCTAAAGTCATGAGTTTATGCCTAGGTGGTATAAATCCAAGACCATGATTTAAATTGGGTATTCTAGATGATAATTGTTCTAAGATTCTTTGGGCTTGTGGGCAAAGTCCACTTCGTGTATAATCAAGATGATCCATGATCTAATTAGGAATTGGATACTTTAGATTTTAAAAGCAATCAACAAGGCCTTCAAAATATAACAAATTTCCTTCTATGAAATCCTCTTGATCCTTATTTGGTAAAGTAGTAGGTACAAATACCACAAGTGGTTTCTACTATTCTTTCTTTAGTTACCAGATTAAGGTGGGTCTATTTAGGCTCTTGGATGGTTTAGGTTTACCAAATGTTTTTGGAGAATTTGGTAATATTACAACATGAAAGACATCTTTTAGATGGTATGTTGAAATACCCACATCTTCAATAACCTATCTTACAAGGGTTGTAGGAAATGGATTAGTCGAAGTGGATGCAAGATCACTAGGGTTGATATAATTAGATGGAGGTGGATGTGAAGCTATTTTCTTGTTCTTCTTTGCAACGAATTCATAATCGAGATAACAGTTATAATTATGATACTCAACCTCAAGATGTTTACAGTACTAATAAGGCCATTGATCAGTGGGGACAATAACCTCAATCCCATCATGGGGAAACTTAAGGCACTGGTGTAAGGTAGATGGAATAGCCTATACTTCATGGATCTAAGGATGCCCAAGAAGTATGTTGTAAGGTAACTCAATGTCCACAATATGAAGCAATGTGTGGTTGGAAACAAACCCAACAATGATTGGTAATCAAATAGTACTAGAAGACTCTCTCTCAACATTATCATAAGTCTTTATTATGATAATCTCTAAATGGATGTCATTCATAGTGTAGCCCAATATCTATACTAGTTTGAGGGACACTATGTTCAGCCCTAAACCATTACCTATAAGAACCTGCTTGATTTTATGGTTTTCAATATTTACCTCAATATATAATGGGTTCTTATGGCTCAAATTTAGGGTGGGCATGTCTTTTTAATCAAACTTTAGCTGATGAAATGAAGAGAAATGTCCAACTAGTGTTTGGAATTGTTCAATATTTATATCTTTAGGAATAGTTAATTCTTGTAAAAGGCTATTCAAAATAGTTTTATGGATTTCAGATGTACTCAAGAGATTCAAAATGGAAATTTACGTAGAGTTTTTGCTTAGTTGGTCTAATAGACTATAAGGTTTCTCAACATTTAGATGAGATGGCTTGGCCTTGGCTAACACAATATTAGGCTTTGAATCGAAGGCACAATGTTCACATTGGGTTCTATGGAAGAAGAGGGAAAAGGGGCCCCTAGAGATTAACTCATGAACATCTAGTTACGAATGCATAACCTAGAGGTGGCAAGGAGCCAAATATAATCAGAAGATGAAGGTGAAGGGCCTTATAGGATGACTCATGGGTGTCTAGTTACATTACTAAAATTTTGAGTCAATGAGGAGCCATTATAATTATAAGGATGTTATCTAGAAATGGTAACCTGTGAATATGGAGTCACAACATAATTATGCAAACTTGATGCTTACTAGAGGGAGAGGGTGTTGGCCCTATAATAATGGGTCCTATACTATGAGGAGTATGAGATGGTTTATGAGTTTTTGATAGTAATAATGGCAATGTGGGTTGTATAAATACATCCCATGGTATTGTTATAATCATAAGGTATATTTTTGTAACCCATGTTGTTGGCATGGGGTATTATGATCCTGATTATGATTTTTACCCTAATTTTGGCTTTGATTCTACCTCTGGTTTTGTCCTTAGTTTTTTTATTATTTCTTGGTGGTGGTCAATTATGTTGTGGGAATGGATCTTAGTAGATTCCCATGTCCTGATTAGTGCCTTGAGGGGACAATTTAATCTCAACTTCACCACTCTCAATTATATATTTAATTAGGTGTTGTAATTAGATGCACTAATATGCACTTTGTCTAACAACATGATGGAATTGAACCATTGATTATCTATGTACCAATTTGGTTTTTGGTTGATCTTGAGGAAAATGGCCTTGATACTGGCCATATAATTAGATTAGCTACTACGAGATTTTGAAACATTATCTCAATTAGTTATCCCAATTTATTAAAGACTCTGTATTGATTAGGTAATATCCTCCTTGGAGGTTGTCTTTACAAATTGGGTGGTGGATTAGGTAAATCCATTTATACATTTAGGGCTAGTGGGTCTTGCATTGTTTGTACATGTCTTGTTTTAGTCACACCATTTCCAACCATGTTCTTATTGAAACCCTTAGGTTTTCTCTTGTGTATTTGTTTGACTAGAAGATGGGTTTTGATTTGACCATTTGACCCTATATGAAAATCTTGATGAGACCCTTAGAAATAAGAGCCTTCTCAATCTATCCAGCCTTGTCTATAATCTCTTCAAAAGTGTTTGTGCAAACAAGCCATAGATTATGTTCTACCTCAAGATGTAGGTTTTATAAAAATATGTCTGCCAATTATTTGTCTAGATAATTATGTTGAAAGTGACTCTTGTTAATGCTCTCCACTTATGTAGATACACAATGAAGCTTTCTCCATCACATTGTTTGGCTTTGCACAAGTCAAAAATAGTTTAATTCATGTTTTATGTTGTAAAATAAATGGTTGAATAAATTTTTAGATAAGTCATTCCAATCCATAACTGATCCCTTGGGTAAATTAAGTAGCCAATTTAGAGCTTGTCCCACCAAACTTGACAAAAATAAATGCTATTATAAGCAACCTCTTGGCATAACATAAAGAATGCATGAATGTGTTCACATGGGTCACCTTTCCCTTTGTATTTTTCAAATTTAGGTGCCTCAAAATGAGACAAAAATGGGACTTAGAGAATAGATAAATCAAATGGTTATGGACGTAATCTCATCAAACTTGTAATTATTGACTCTATTATTTGTATCTAATCATATCATAATTTCTTTTCATAGAGTTCCACTCTTACATGTTTGGTGCATTTGTGGGTGGAACATAAATATGTTGGGGTGGAATGCGTTCCTATTGTTGTTGTTGGGGTGGTATGCGCCCCTGCTATTGTTGTTAGGGTGGTATGTGCCCCTGTTGCTTGTGTGGATTTGGTAAATATGTACACCCTAAAATAATTGACTTGGCTTTGGTTCACTCCTTGAGTCGAGTAGGTAAGCATTCAATTCCTAGGAATCTATTGCCTTGAATTAACCATGTTCTATTGATTTTGGGGAGTTCTTGGTCTATTTACCATAGTACATGTTGGTTTAGATGAACTAGCTAATTATCTTGAGGGATCTCCTCAATTTTAACTAAATTTTTGGGTCTCTATGTTTTTAAAGTGACAAGAGGTGTCTTTATGATTAAAGAATGTGTGTTATGTGTCTAGCGAGACATTTTGCACAACCTCTTGTGTCTTATTTTTTTCATTTGAGACCCTGTTGATCAATTATTATTGTGTTCTCAACCAATGTTTGTTGTGTATGTTCAATCACCTTTCCTTGTTCCTTGGAAGAATCATTTTGAATTGAAGTAGAAAACTAAGAGATTTAGTTAAATCCATGATAAGCTGATTGACATACTGTTAACTTATTTTATTGATCTTGGTGATAAGATCTTAATGAATGGGTTTTAAATCTATAAGTATTTCCTTACCTTTATTAGAAGAAGAACGGTATGTTTGTGAAAACTTGCTCTCGTTATTGTTCTCCTTTCCTAACTAAGGTGTGTAATTACTCCATAGGAAAATACGAGGTTAGTCTAGCACCAAATGCTATCAACCTAAGGAATGCCTCATCTTGGCTCTCTTGGTATTCAATATACTCTTCCTTAGATCCTAAAGTTGTAGGAATGTCCTAAAAGACAACGAAATTGTCTTGACCATCATAAGAACATAGCTAGGGCCATAAGAGACCCCACTATGAGTGAACCTTTGAGTCACGTTTAGAAAGGTTGCTCTGTAGGTTTGACTAGTTTTTGGAAATGTTTTAAACAAGATATGTGTTTTTATCCTCCTTCTAAATAAATGCCTAAGGTACCAAATAGACTATAAAAGGAGGGTGGCATGGAACCACACACAATTAGAAGAATGATGTTCATGAATTTTCTCAACCTTTGGTAAATTTTAAATCATATGAATTGGAAGAGGGTATGATAATCAAAAATCCTAGAGTGTCACTAGTACACTAAAAATATAAAAATTTTGAGATATGTTAATACTATAAAAACTAGTTCAACTTCAACAAGTTTGATACTATAAAAATAGAAGAAACCCCTTCAAATTAGGAAGGAGACAATGTGAAGCAAGAAACTCATGATGTGGAAACAAGCAAGAATTTTGAAGTATAAAAATAAAACCAAATGGGTAGCACAATGCCACCACATGGTAATAGGAATGGTAGTATAAAATGTGTTCTACGACTCAAAGCATGAGCAATACACAAGATGACTTAAGTCCACCAATGATGAGAATGATATTGAGTCTATAAGTGGGCCTTCAATCCAAATTAGAAATTAAACAAAATTTCCCTCAAGTCAAAGTGTAAATGGTGAACCCAATTTAACACATCAATCTTATGAACTTAGAAAAGTACAATTTAAAATTTGAACTATCAATGAAGGACTTAAGAATAATTTGGAACTAAAATGGGTAGCATAACTTCACCAATTAGATTATATGACACGATGTTTAAGATGACAAATTTGAACAAAGAAAAGATTGATTTTCACTTAGATCGTGTAATGCCTCCTTGTTCAATAAATAATGGACAATGTGTTTGGTTATGACATTTGTTTACAAGAAATTTTTTACTCAAATCAATGACCAACTAAGCTAAAAAGACTAAAATAGACCAGTGTAACTAAGTAATCATCCTAAAGCCCTAAAACTAATAAGGTTGCATGATATTGTTGAAGTCCATATTTATACGTGCACTTGAGAGGAAATTAACTGTTCAATCCAAAATAAAAGTGAATTATATGGTAGGGTATTTTATACCCCCTTTTCTCAAGTGATAATAAGATGACATGGACCTTAGGACGCACCTCACATCAACAATATTTTTGTAATAAGTGGGGTTTGTCTAAAACTCTACAAGTTGTGATAGTCTAAATTGATCCCATGTGTACAAACTTTCACATTTTGCATACAAGAAAAGTAGCACGTCAATTATATCCCCATAAAATGGCTTGTTGTAAAAGGTCTTGTATTTTTCATAACCACTACATTTGTTAATTGCTCAGTGTAGTGTGATGTCCTAAATGATCATACATTTGAGGCTAGCTTGCCACTAATAGAGATGGTTTAACTGCTCAAACCACAATCCTAGTAGAGTAATTCAAATTTGTATAGCCCCCCATGGAGAGGGGGTTGAAGATGATGCCTAGAGATGAAGCCATGAGTCAAAGCTTCCCTAAAGAACTCATGGGAGGTAATGACATCACCCTCACAAGCCAAATCACATGAAATAAAATCTAAGTAAAAAAGATTTATAAGTTATTTTTAGATCACCTAAACCATACAAGTTTTGGGGAGATCCTAGACAAATTATTTTTTATGCCTTAGATAAAGGCACAATTTGTAATGAAAATGGCACCTTTGATTGCTCGAGTTGCCTATATGGGATGGGGGGAGAACATACATGTGCAAAATCCTTTTTGCTCAAAAAAATTTAACAAAATAAAGGATAGATGATTTATACAAAACAAAACTTTGGTGAGTTAGTTTTAAGCACCAAATTGAAGTAGTTGGTGATATTCTTTGACACCTAGGCCTTAAAGTTGCAAATTTTTTTGAAAAACAACCACAAAACATTCAAATCATCCAAGCATTTTTTCCTTTTAAACCAATGGAAAGATTCCTAATTCTTTTTTAAGCACCAAAAGGAGTTTTAAAAAGACTTAGTTAAGTTCAAAATGATCACTTTCCACACTAGTTCTGCATAAAAAATTAGATAACCTGGTTTAGTTTTGAAGTACTTTTTACTTTGAGATAAGTACTTTTAGAAAATATGCTCTCGAGTTTGTGTTTTTTTTAAAACATAGAGATCGATGCCAATCATTGTTAACTAGTGTTGATTCCTACAAGATTGTTATCAATTGAAACCCAATTGTTGTCAATCAAAAACAACTGCCAATGGTCACCTGTGAACCCAAAAGGCAAAAATGTTTATGCTTCAAAATATTTTGTTAGGATAAAATATCCAAAAGAGAAGCTTTTGAATCGAGATAATTTTCAGATCGGAGACTTTATAAAACTCAAATTATTAGAAAAAAACTTGAATAAAAGATCAAAATGCTAATTTTCAACCATATTTTTCCTTGCAACCTAACCAATGGTTGGACCTAACTGATGCTGGTCACTAAAAAAATGTTGACGGTCACTGTGTGACATGTGGTGTGCACAAAAAAAAGTTACAAACATAGGAAAATGAGCTTAAAAAATGATGTTTATGGACTTTTTGATGACTAAAAATGAAAATGTAAAATTTTCATAATGTCTTCCTTGCTTGAATGGACTCTATGGTCCCATCGGGCATGCCAGAATGTAGTGTTGAATTACAAAGAGGATCAATTCAAACATTAGTCATAAAAATCACAAAAGAATACATAAGAGAGTAACAATCTAAGCCAACCTATTTTGTGGGGTTTGATAATGACAATAAGAACTGATTGAAAGAAAGCACATACTCATATTACCTTCCCAAGTGATTGCACCATCTAAGATCAGCTCCAATCATGTTTCTCCCCTTGATTTGGTGTTCTTGAATTTGTCAACAATAGATGCCAAGCTCCTCCATCATTTCAAGATCACCAGGGATAATCTAGGCTCAAGATAAGAAAATTAATCTATGCCTATTAAATGAAGCTTACAAATACAACAACACTTTAATCAACACAAAGAAATATTTTGGAAATAATTTTGTATTATATGTCTACAATATTTTAGCTTAAAAAAGATGTTTTATGCCCTTTTATTTATAGATTTTTCAAACGGGTCAAGATCAACCATGACCATCCATCTCAATATTGAGATGTGTGGCCATGAATTAAATCTAATTTTGCATAATAAATCTATAAATATCTTCATAAATATTTTGGAGTAAGGGGCATTAATTAGGCATGGGTGCCCATAAACCTAATATTTGTTACATTTATGGCTTGAGAATTCCACTCCATAGATCATGTCACTAGGTGATGCAGATATTGAGAATCAATTTACAATAATGAAATAATAAATAACCTCCATGGAAAATCCATTTAAGCTCTTGATTTGAATTAATTAGTTTAAACAATATTAATCAATTTTAGTGCAATTCTTTAGAAATTGGAGCACAATTAATGAAACTAGTTAGAAAGTCATATTACTAGGTTGTAATTTGACTTGGGTGGATTTGGAAGGTGATGTTAGATTCATATGGACTGTGATCCCATTTAGGATGTTGTTAACACAAAATAACAAAGGTACATGATGTGTACTAACAAATTAGAAGAAAATAGTGATCCAAAGCACAAAAAGGTGAAATCATCATTTTGACTCAAAATGAACTGATCAAAGTTAGGAATCACATAAAATGCGTTACCCTATTTAGGGATACATTAGCCTAAATCAACACTTGTATATGACAAGCTCAAACCATTTAGTGCATTTTTAGTGATTTTGGCCTAAATTGTGCATTTGAGTGCAATTCGAGTAAGATTGACAATTTCAACACAAATAGTGTTAGGAATTGGATGTCCATAATGGTTACACACAACCCTTATACATTTATTCATTCACCTCTAAGAACTCATGTGCTGCTATTTTGACTTAGATAAAATGATTTGGAGATGAGAGATCCATGTCTTTCATGATTTTTCCACTAAGAAATGTTGAACTTATATATTCAACAGTTGATAAAAAATATTTTTCTTTGATCAAAGTAGTCAGTATGTTTAGGAATTATATTTTAGAAAACAAGTGTTTCCATTATACCTAACCCTATCATAAAATTTATGTGGATGCAACATAAGTTGGGTGAACGAAGAGGTAAGTGGATGAGCAGTGTATAAGAATTTGATCTAAAACTCCAACCAATGAAGATTTTGAGACGAAAAGGGCTAATTAAAGTGATGGATGAAGTTAATCCACAAATTATTTTCCAATAATGTAAAATATCATAAATGATGATTGGTACCAAGATATATTCCATTACTTGTTGAACAATGAGTGCTTAAGCCCCCTGAACTCAACTTAGAGAATATTGTCATGCCTAAAGAGAAAATAATTCATAATTAATTATGACACCTGTATAAAAATAACCATGAAGTCATATATTTGAGATTCCTAAACAAAGTGGAAGTAATTAAATTACTTAGATATTTCTATTGTAAATATGGAACCTAAAATAGTTCAGGCAGTGTTATAGTGTACCAGATACTTTGGGTAAGTTAGTACTAATCGCATGTTTTTAAATATGCTCATGCCCACATCTAAAGCTACCATATTTGTCAAGTTGTCTCACATAAAGAACACACCCCTAGTATGCCATTGTAGCTTATTATTTAGGTCCAACCATTTGTAAAATGGGGTTTCTAATTTGTTGGAGCTATCAATGACAATTCATCCACTGGACACAAATGCATATTGATGGAAACTAAATATTTCACTCATTAGACTGAGGCTCAATAATTCAAGCATTGCATGACTGATGTTGTGATCAAATTTATTGAGGATCATGCCATCATTAAGTTTGGGATGTCATTCACTCTGGTACATGATAATAACCCTACCTTATTTTCATTTCCATTTATTGAATGGGCATATGAAAATCATGTAATCCTCAAATTATCATTTAATTATTATTTGTAAGGTAATGAGGTTGTTGAATCAATGAATAATAATCTATTAGATGCAATTAAAAATATCTTAGACAAGAACCCTATGGATTGACATAATATGTTGAAACTTATACTATGGTCTGATAGGACTAGAACTAAATCCACCCTGGGCACATCCTTATATCACCTAGTATATGGGCAAGATCATATATGCCCTATGAATATGAGATTCCCCACCTTTTAGTTAATGAGATATTACTTATAAACTAATGACAAGATTGATTCCCAACTCTTAATTTTGATACAACTTAAAGAAAAGTGTGATGCGACCCTGTTATACTTTAGCAAACACCAAGGAGTTGTCAAGTGGTGGTTTGAAAAAAAACCAAAGTAAAAGCCTTTTAGATCTCTAATTTATTCTTTCTCTAGGTAAAGGCTCGTGAGAAAAAGGGAAAACATGACAAGTATGATGCCTATGGTTAGGTCCCTACCAAATTTCAAAAATAATGGGTGAGAATGCATTTTGTCTCAGGTGTGTAGCTAGTGAGGATGTCTCAATGCCTATCAATGGGTAGTTCCTCAAGCATTACTTCTAGGCATGAGTTTACCTAGTAAGGTCCTATACATAGTTTCCTTCTTTATTTATGCTTTCATTTCCTACTTTCATTATTTTTTATTTTTATTTTTTTTGTTGGTCTAGTATCTCGTTTATCCCTCTTTTATTCAAACCTATTTATTTTTTCCCTCTAAGTACCTCGTTGGCTAGTGAAATAATAAAGAAGGGTGTATAGGTAGGTATCTATAATGATGTTCTAATGATTAGATACTTTGAGTAGTTTTTGTCTTAAGATTATGTTTACGAGTTTGGTTTTAAAATCTTGGGTTGCTATGTGTGTTCTACAATTTTTTGTGTTTGGGTAACTATTTATCTTATAAATATAATCTCTCAAAACCATACACAAAAAATCACACTGTATGTACTTAAAATAATTTACTTCATATATTTGACTAATATTCTTATTAGTCAACACTAATTGTGCTTAACCTATTTTATCCCGCTAATTTATCCTATTTCTAGCAATATATCTAATATCCCCTTTCTATTATCCTACATCCACTAACCTTATTCATCCCATCCCTTTATTAATTTTATACAAATCCTATTATCCTAATCTAATCTTAGTTTATCCATTATATGGGAATTTAAAATTCCCATAACCCCACCTACCACCTACTAACCTACACCCTAGCCTTCTCTACATCCCTATATCACCTAATCTTTCTCTAATCCCCACCCAACATTCCTCTAATCATCATTTAGTCTTGGAAATTGATATAAGTGGTCATCCATCATTTCATCATTCTTTTGGCTAAGTATTATTG
Organism: Torreya grandis; assembly: GCA_037957365.1. Classification (NCBI taxonomy): domain Eukaryota; kingdom Viridiplantae; phylum Streptophyta; class Pinopsida; order Cupressales; family Taxaceae; genus Torreya; species Torreya grandis. The sequence goes on along the minus strand of JARHVA010000012.1, from coordinate 12,757,884 downwards.
ACAAACATCACCTTGTCAAAGACCTTAACCTAGCACCCATCACTTCTTATCAGGGCCTTTTCATACCCAGCACCCATCCAATTACCCTTTGCTAGTATGGAAGGTACTTGATCCCATCAATATCCTTATCATTGCCTCTTCATGTCTAGCACCCATCCAATCACTTTTGCTAGTATGAAAGGTATTTGATCCCATCATCATTTCTTGGTTTCCTTGCTAGATTGGGTCCTTGTAAGGCCTTTTCTGTCTATAATCCTTGGTCATCACTTGTCTAATCACCATCCTTGGCCACTTTTCAATGTGATTTCAATACCAAGTTAGTATTCAAAGACCTTATCACATCATCCATCCTTATATCCTAAACTAGGGGCAACACCTTGGCCTCATTCTAATCATCATCATCCTATCCACATCCAAGTTTATCCTCTATCCCTATCACATCATGATTATCCTAATCCAATCCATCATCCAATCACCTATATTATCACTAGACAAGACATTGTGACACTGCATGTAGATACTTGTGTATGTGTTACTTGTTTTTTTTATTTGTCTTGTTTGTATGTCATGTACATATATTGTTTGTCTCATGTTTATTGTGTCTATTTTTATTTATTGGGCAATGGATGAGGATGATATGAAGACACCAAAAGTTCCCTCAAGGATGCAAAGTTCATCATTTCCCATGCACTTTGGCATTATGTCCTCTTGGTCATATCTATATCATGGGGCATCTTGTCAAGTATTATATTTTATATGGATTACTTAGAATATAATGAGTTTTATGACATTGTGATGGCTTGATCACACCCACCCTCATCATTCCTCTAATCATCTTAGCATCCTTAATCTAATCCTCTTGATTCATCCAACTAACATCCCATATTTTGTCCTTATCATCTTCCTCTCATCATCCAAATCATATCCTATAATGACTAACAAGTCTAACCATCATCATCATCATCATCATCATCGTCGTCGTCACTTTCTAATCACTACTCATCATCATTGTCATCATCTCCTAGTCAGAACTACATCGACCTGAGGTCTTTTAGACTATGTAGGCAACACTTGGCCATGTTTCAATGTCCAAGGATAGCTCAGCCATTATCTCTATCATCTATCATCATCCCACAATCCTTTGGTCACTTGATCATATTGATTCTTCTCTATCATCACCTACATCATCTTGATCGATTTAGCTTTGAGATACACCCATCATTAATATTAATCCTATCATCAGTCTTATCCTAGCCAATAGCTCTCCCTTGCATGTATCCTTGCTTGGGACATATCTAAAGCTTGCGGCCTTTTAATCCTGTCATCATCATGTTACAATTGATTTCCCTTGGGATGTGTCTATAACTATGACACCCATCATATTTCCTCCCTGTGCATGTGTCCTTGCTAGGGGCATCATCAACATATATCTCACTACTTAAGTCAAATTCATCTTCTTCTTAATCTATCCCAAATCTGACATCCCATCCCCTCATCTATCCATTGCATCCCACCCCTCTTTTCTTCTTTCTAGTGGCCATCCGACTCATTCTTCCCTTCATGTTCCCTTGAGGGGGCATCATATCCCCTGTCATCATCTACTAACATTCATCCATGACATGGTTTTTTTTTTAAACCATCACTCCTTCCACTTCACTCCACTCATAATGCTCTTTCATAGAGGGACAAAATGTATGCACCTAAAATCGCTCGCTTCATTACAGTCGACTAATATTCCTATTAGTTGACACTAATTCCACTTAACCTATTTTATCCCACTAATTTATCCTATTTCTAGCCATATATCTAATATCCCCTTTCCATTATCCTACATCCACTAACCTTTTCATCCCATCCCTTCATTAAATTTATCCAAATCCCTATTATCCTAATCTAATCTCAGTTTATCCATTATATGGGAATTTAAAATTCTCATAACCCCACCTGCCACCTACTAACCTATAGCCTAGCCTTCTCTACATCCCTATATCACCTAATCTTTCTCTAATCCCCACTTAACATTCCTCTAATCATCATTAACTCCTAAAGAGAGTTCGAGAACTCTCTAAATCTAGAACTCTCTCCAAAATAGTCTATTTCTCTGGAATTTTCTAATTCTAGAGATTTCTATGGAATTAAAAATTCCATGGAAATTTCCTAACCATAGATCTAAATGGCCCAAGTTTAAATTTGGACCTTCGATCTTCCCCCCATTTGCCTATATAACTAAGCTCTCCCCCAACTCTCAAAGAATCTATGGAGCTTATACCAAAACCATGCGATAATGATTCTAGAAATTCTATAGCCAATCCCTAATCAACCATCAAAGCATCCAACATCAAGCTATCACCTTGTCAATCTGAGTCTAATCACATGCATTTGAATCCTAGAATGGAGGCATGAGAAGGTAATGAGCATGGTAAGAATGTTTTACAAGTTCTGATTTATCTTCTCTATCCTTTCCTATTGGTGCCATCAAGTTTTGAGTTTTATTGTCATTTTGATAATATTTGATTGAGCTTGAAATTTGGTGCACATACACTTTAATGGTTTATGGGTTTGTTTAGATGAAATTTATATGGTTAAGATCTAGGGTGAAAAATATATAATTATACATTTCATTTACCATGGTGGTACCTAACCTAGATATGAGATGTTAAAAGCGAAGAAAGAGAAAGTAAAAGAAAATCAATTTGTAAAAAAATCAATTTATGGGTCATTTAGGTAACCTATACCAAGGGTATCGATGCCCAGATGGCAGCAGAGCAAGGCATTAATTGAAATAAGAGACATTTTTGTCGGGGCTATAGATGTCTCTCTCACAGCAAAGCAATGTCCAAGTAATTGTCCCAAGATAAAATTCACTAACTTAATGAGTAGCGATGTAGTAGTTAGTCCCTGCATGTTCCATGAAGTGGAATGAATTCATTTACACACACTAGGTCAATAGTAATATCAAATTTAGTCTTTTATCCATTCCATTCTTTTCTTTTCTAGAATTTGTTCATGCTCTGTGCACTATCTTCACCAGAGATTATAAGTTTGTAGACATGTTTCTTTTGTTCCAAGATACTCGAGAGTATTTTCCATCATAGATTTTCTTTTTAGTTGCTTGTAAAACACTCATTATTTTCGTATAAATCAGGGTGCCCCTCTTTTTATTTGGAAAAGGGTCTCTCTTTTTATGGTCTAGTTGAGTTTCCCATGGTTTGTGCTCATTCGGTTGTCTTGTCACATGGGTTGTCTTTGTTTATTATTATTTTATGTTTTGTACGTATTCAATCATTGAAACTTTATTCATTACATTAGGTGAGTTCATTAATAAAATTTAATAGACAACACTTTTGGTGAAAACAAATGTTTGTTCGTCTTATGTCTCACTTCACTAGTCGACTAGGTAGGTCCCTAAATGCAAAATTAGGTGTCGAGAGTCCTTCCATTTCATCGACTAAATCCAACTGATTAACTTTCATACATGGAACTTTACTCCGAAGTGAAATAAATGTTCACACTATTTCATCAACTTTTGGTCAACCGACCTAGTTTTTTAATCGCACCTTTCGTTTGACGATGAATCAGTCTTAAACCTTTTACTAATTATGTAACTTGTGTTTTAATTGAGTGAAACAACGAAAAGGGCTAGGATTAAATTTGATTTAATCTTAATTATTTTTCCAAGTGATAATTTTCAAACGTCCACTACGGTATCGGTCGAATTCATTCTTAATTATGGAACATGCGAAGTGTACCTAAATTGGAGTGAATTGAAGTGTTCAAGGGATGAATTTATATTTTTTAATGCCAAATGTGTGCGAAATAAAATAAGACCAAACTTAATAATCTCCGATGCCACGTAATTTAGCATGGGAAAAAATGGTTGAGCGAATTAGAAAGGGCGGCATTGTTTTTTAAATGAGTGGGTACAATGTTAAAATGAAAGGAAAATTCATTGACTATTTGGTCAATGACCGAGATTTATATAAATGTTTATTCAAGAGTTATTTTAAGGGTTTTTTTTTTTGTTCTTCATGTAAATATATTACATTTGTCAATATTTTTAAAATGTATATTACATATTTTAGTAGTGTAATGTATCCCTTTATTTTATTTCCCAGTTATTATGTCATAAAAATAGATAATCTATTGATTATTATAGATTTAAATTTTGTTATCAAAAAGAATATTTTGATTAATAAATAGTTATGAAGGTTTTATTTCACAATTTGTACATAAAAATGATGGTTGTAGTTATTTATTTCATTGCTTGGTTTCCCTTATATGTTTTCATCATATCTACTCATGGTTGTGCACATGATGATCATGCAAGACACTGATTTGTGAGATTCACTTGATCAAAAGTTATAGATTCACCGTCATTATAGTAAGCTCTTTCGTTTCCCTCTTTCCCTATCTTTTGTCATCAAAAATAAATAAATCTATCAAACTATGGTTTCAATTAGTTTGAATGCAATCTACATATACATCTTCATTTCCATTATGTTGATACACTATTGAATGTTTATTTTGTAATGGAATGAATGTTAATAATTAACTGTATTCTCATAATTTAAAACCTAAAAAACACCTATTTCATCATTTGGGCAAGCTTGAAAATGCATTGTTATTGTCATTCCCTGATATAAGATTAAAACCTATACAAACGTAATGATAAAACTCGCATCCTCCTTTAATCGATTAAAAGATAAAAATAATGTTTATATTCCAAACCAATAAAGAACTTGTATTGGAACAATTTAATACAAACCAACTGGGTCACCCAGTATGCCATGACCTGATAAAGAAAGACGTTGGGGAGATCTATGGATATCCTTTCAGGGGAAGTTGGATGGGAGACCGCCTCACCTAAGTTGGTGTGTCAAACAACCGATCAACAATTCCAATAACTAGCACTTTCAAATATAAAAGTTTGTGTATTTCTCTCTTGTTCATTATCATGTTATTATTATTATTATTATTATATAAAATTATAATATGCATGTTCATGTAAATGTTTTCCATTATTATTTTTTAAATGATTAAATATCTTCTATAAAATTATAGTGTTCCAAGAAATTTTTTATATCAAGTTCCATGTGCACATCTTTCTTTCCTTTCCATTAGTAGAAGAAGATGAAAGCCTTATGTAAACATGTCACAATCCAAAAAAGATACACTTCAATGTCTAATGAACTATAATTAGGTAAACCATAATTTAAAAAGGATGAATAGAATTAAAATGCAACAATCCTTCTTAATATTCCTCAAACCCAAATAGTGAATAAGCAAAATATTCATCCTAATGTCTCTCAAGATATGAATATTATATCAACCATGTTGTAGAATATTAGGATATTATGGATCAATTTTTGTGTGCTGAAGCTAACATATATAAGATCATTTTTTTTAAATGGTCAAATATCTTCTGAGAAATTATAAGGTTTCAAGAAATTTCTATAGCATGCCATGTGCACATCTTTACTTCCTTTCCATTGATATAAGAAGAAGAAAAAATTATGTAGACATGTCATGGTCCAACAAATACACACTTCAATGCACAATGAATTATAATGAGGTGAACCACAATTTTAAAAAAGGAGGAATAGAAATTAAAATGTAACAATCCCTCCTAATCTTCCTTAAACTCAAATAGGGAATAAGTAAAATATCCCTCAAAGTTTGAAGCTTATATTAAGCATGTTACAAAATATTAAGATATTATGGATAATTTTTGCATGCTTGTAATCACCTAAAAGTAGTAATTAGATGCTAAGAGTGTTGCTTGAGTTACCCTATCTCTAGGCTTGCCATAAACCTATTCTAGATCCTTAGACTTACATTTCCAATCATTCAACAAACCACAATCACCTACAACCAGTCAAGAAACGGTCTATGAACTGTCACCTATGATCCCAATCCAAATTTTTCAGCAATCTTCCAAAAGGACATTAGCGCCACATTTGAGACACTATAACCAAATGATGCTAGTGTCCCCAACTGGGCACTATTGTCCTTACCCTCAACTCTTCCTAATGTATACTTTTCAAATGCATGCCCCTCCTAAGGTTAGCCTAAGCTCATTTTTTTATCCGCACAAGTTACAAAAACTTATAAATACAAGTCTAATCCACCTTTATTGACTAGATGAAAAATAGATGCAAAATATATTCAAATCAAAGACAAAGTTATGCAAAATCAAGGTACATTATGTCTATTCTACCCTATTTTTTACATACTACCGTCTACAATAGCCCTAAGTCTAATTTTTAAGCATTTCAAAGCTCAAACACAATCAAGGCATCTAAAGCCACTCTTATTCTATCATTCACTTGCACATACATCAAGCACTAAGTGGGAAAAATACATTGGAATTGATCTCTCTTCAGAGTATTGGTATGTAGACAAATCTCTACATAGTAGAGTGTTGAGGTTGTATCGTCCATCCTACTAACACACTCAAATTCTTGCTCATATCATACTTTAAAAGAGAACTTGGGTTTGCATATCAAATCAAGCTTTCTAGGTATAATGCATAGCTACAGGCTTTGGTCATACAAGAACAAAACATATAGACACATGCATAGGTGATCCCTAAAAATAAGAACAGTCCCCAAAAGGGGATGTTAACACCACATTGAGGACATTACACATAGATGACACTAATAACCAAATTGGGTGCTATTGTCCAGTGGACAAAGGGATATTAGAACCCTGTTGGTGACACTCATAACTACTTAGATCTCAAATTCTAGAACCTAGATCATCTGCAATAGTCAGTTTTCAGCTAAGTCTATATTTATCTCAATTTATTACTATTATTAGAATGTCAAAAGAAGTCAAAGGTGATAACAAATCAATAGCTAAATTATTGTAATTTATTTAAATGATTTAGGCATCTCAGCCCTTTAACTAAATATAGGTAATTACAATTGTAAAACCCTAAAATGTTAAATCAATGCTCAAGCTAACATATCTATCCTTTAATAATTACCTAATCTAACATTTATAAGGATATCATTTACAAAATAAAAATGGATTCACCACTTCCAAGTGATACACAACCATCTCACTTCACTTTTATTATTATATATTTGAAATATCACCTTTCAATAAGATGGAATATATATAAGAGAATTTATTAATCAATATTTACCCTTTCAGTTATCAATAATAATTTAGATATTTAAAACCTTATTTTAGATAATCATTCATGTTTTAATATTTGTTTTGAAGAATTTTTTCCATAATTAGGTATTGGTAAAAATACCATAACTAGTTAAAAAAATGATCATAAAGATGCTTGATAACAAATAAAGTAGAGCTTGTGGATAAATTAAACTCAATTTGAAACATGGGGAAAGGGTATCCAATACATGTCAATTAATTATTAATTATGTACAAAATATGACATTTGATTAAGGAAAACTTTGATTAAAAAAATGGGTGTTGTCCTTTCTACTTTACATGTATGTTTGAAGTTCATATTTGAAGCATGTGAATTTTAGAGTTTGTTATATGATTGATCCTCAAGATAAAATAGTTCCTCATTTACATAAGGATAAATCGATTATCATCACACCTAAGAAAGTGAATCTAATGGAATAATTGTCAACATAATGTAACAATGATAACTAAGATAAGGATTATAAAAATCATATTGTTAATGACATACATGAGAAGTTGTCTAGATTAGTTTTACACCAACTAACCATAGAGAAAATATAGATGATATGTGTAGTCATATATAATGTCACTTGAGTGTAATGAGTGTTCCTTGAGACCACCCTACCCTTAGCTAGCCCTAGACCTATATCAGGGCATATTTTGATCCTTATCTAGATTTTATATAGGTCTAACCCATACCTAAACATTCATAAAATAGTCTTAGACTATCACCTAGGCATTCATGCCCATAGTGCTTGAGTTTTTGCCACCTAGACACTAGTACACCCCTTCAGACACTAGTGCATTGAACTAGTGACCAAGGGATGGTGCTAGTGTCTCTTACTTATTTTCAAACCCAATGGATACATTTCCACTTCTAAAGGCACCTTAAGGTTTTCATAGGATCAAATCACATCTAGACAAGCATTAGATAAATATATACATACACCACTTTTATCCCTTTACCTAGTAGATGGAAATTAGATGCAAATACACACAAACAAGCTCAAAAACAAGTTATCAAAATCAAGGTCATTAATCACTCTTATACCCTAATTTTTCATAAAACCATATACATTAGTCCTAAGATTAGTTTACTCAGACTTATAGTTTTAATCCTCGCTTAAAGCATTCAAGATGACACTCATACTAGCATTCACTTACACTTTCACCAACACTTAGACTGAGAGAACTACATCGGGCTTGATCCTCCCTCGAGGTATTGGTATATAAGAAACTCTCAAAACAATGGGGTATTAAGGACATCTATCCCACACATATAACATCACACTTTTGATACTTGTGCCACTCAAATACCCTAATGACATGGATGCCTAGGGTTTACTCCTAAATCAATCAAAATTAGGTCACATATAGTGGAGCATGGGTTTTTCACATAGGCACAGGGGTCTCAGACTTAGGTGAGGCTACTCCCAAAATTTCACATAGTTTTCAACAAGAGGACACTAGCGTGACACAAAGGACACTAGCATAATGCACTACTATCCAAAGAACTGTGCTACTATCTAAGAGGAGATTTGAGACTTGTTTCTAGTTTGTGACACTATGATTAGACTTTGCACTATTTTTTAGCCTCATGTTCATCCATCTCAGTTAGTTTCCAAGTACATACTTGTGTGATTCATTATTATTTTTAGAATAATCAATTAGGTCAATTATTGTATAAATTAATGATTGTATTTATTGCATATTTATTCTCTTATTTAATGTTATGGACCTTAATTACTTTGAATATTGCCAAAACCCTAAACCTAGATGCTCTTAGGGTTTATATCCTTATTTTTCCTATTTTCATTTATTGTGATAGGATTTTCAAATTTCATATATTCTGTTATAGTATCCCCATTTCATTTTGTTTACTATATGCCATCTCAAAAAATTATATCTCTTCCCTTAAAAAGAAGTGTTAGGCTTCATGGTAACCATCTTGAGCATACCCAGATTCCTTCTTCAAGCCAATATAATGGATAAAGTACCAGTTACAACCCCCTTCATTTATTTTTCACATATTGATTATGCGGATTTCAATGATAATACATCTAAACATGAAAAACACAACCAAGATAATAATGATGCACAATATGGGACTCAAAATACACTCCCCCCACTTAATAATGACAATCTTATAGTCAATAAGGTTGACATATTAAAAAGTTTTAGATATAGACTTTAGGTATAGCCCCATGATCATGCACATTTTTTAATATATATTGGAATTAAATAACACATCACTTGGTCAAGCTTCTAACCCTAAAAATGTTAATATTTTTACACCTACTATGGGGGAAACTCATATTATACAACCTGCTATAACTAGGTAACATTTACCAGTGGTAACACCTCTTATGGCTAGTATGCATTCCTCCTCCCCAAATGTACAATCCCTTATGCATGAGATTCATGATTTATAGACCAATGTGTTACATATTCAGCAAAGTGCCACTAGACCACCTCATGCCTTGGATTCTCATGTTCTTCTACATACACCTTTAACACAACATATAATGGAAACTCCTTTGACATCTAGATTCATGGCACCCAAGCTTACTTTGTATGATGGTAAGGGTGGCCTAGAGAACCATCTATGAGCTTTACATGTAACATGTTTGGATTATGTGTCCAATGATTGGCTCCTCACTAAGTTGTTCCCTCATAGTTTAAAGGACTATGCATTACAATGGTTCTATGATATTCTTAGTCAGTCCATCACAACATTAAATCCACTAACAGATATGTCTTTGGCACACTTTGCAATCAACATCAGTGATAGGTTTCCTATGCTCAAGTTACATAACTTAAACAAAAATTTAATGAGCCAATAGTTAAATATGTCTTGCGATATAAAACTATATTAGCAAAGATGAATAGCCCCATGGTAGATAGTGAACTCCAAGACATATTCAACTAAGTTTATTACCGACATTGCATGAATTTATTATATTCAAAAATTTCCCATCATTCACATATCTTTATCATACAATAAAATAATGAGAAGTCAAGATTCTCTCCATGGGCAAGATAAAATACACAACTAGATCAGATTCAACTAATAAGAGTTATAATAAGCCCCAATACAAGGTAAAGCCCAATGATAACAATAATGATTCAAAAACAATAATTAATTTAGCTTCAAAGCTAACCCCTCTTATGGGTTTATCATATCCTCCAAGGAGACCTTTTACAACTCTTCCTTAATCAACAACACGTGTTTTCCAACAACTCTTAGAATTAAATGTCATATCTCTCCCTCCCATCAATGAGGTTAATATGACTAGGCCTCTTCTAATGAATTATTATGCCAATGTATTTTACAACTATCATAAGGCATCGAGATATACTACAAATAGATTCATCAGCTTGTGACATAAGATACAAGATTTTATAGAAGCTAATATCATTGATGTCGACACTCTTATAGAGGAACCTAGACTAAAACCATTGGAAGCAAAAGCATTGAAAATATTTTTAGATCCATTTATAAAGCATATAACTAATGAAATAGTTGGAACTTTAGTTGTCAATTATACTTATTAGGCAAATCTACTACTAGCATCTTATCACACTCAAATAGTGACACACACCTTTTACACAATATTATTGGTGTGTATCATACTATAGTGCCAACTAGACCACTCATATTTTTATTAGAGTAGGAGATAGTAGATGATGACTCAAATTTATATGCACTCTTTATATGAGCCTACATTGATCATCATCCCATTTAAAGTGTCATGGTTGACAATGGGTCAAGTGTTATTGTGTAATATTACACTTCTACAACACTTAGGCTATATAGAGCAAGATATTTCTTATATAGATACAGTTATTCATGGTTTCAATATCCATATTTAGAGATACATTATGGAGATAGTACTAATATTACAAGTTGGGCCCACACACATGGCCACCAGATTCATAGTCTACCTAGTGTAAACACATTTGATATGTTATTGAGTAGGCCTTAGATATAAAATCTTCAAGCTATCCCATTTACCATGCACATATGTCTCAAATATATATATGCTAATTAGTTATTTATAATTAAAGGCCTTCTATATGAGTTTCCTTTACCTATTACACCACCAATTATACAAGAAACACTAGTTACCATTCAGCACACAGAGTCTATTAACACACATTTGATATTAGTTAACCCACCAATGTATGTGAAGTATACTCCTATGACATCATCATGTACACACACTCTCCCACAAAGACCTATATTAGAGAGACCCCTAAGTCGGATACATGTTATGGATTCTTAAAATCCTCTCTCTACCCCATTCACACATAGATCAGTGTTACATCATAGAGCATCCATTGTAGTTATAACTTCTTCTCCTATATGGGTTCCTAAGAACCCCAAAGTTCACAAGATTATTTAGTTAGCTCTATATATTCCTAATATCAATCTATAGGTAGTTTCAACTATAGATCACTCCATACATCTGATTCCCTAATATTAGATTACTCATTGTAAGACACGCATGATCACTCTTCATCTCCTTGATATAGGACACATTGGTTATGAGTCTTTTACGATACTCATTGGTTAGTAGTATCTCTCTTCTTTTACATATTTTATCTTACCTTGCTCCTTGTATATAGTGTCATTTTCATGATTTCTTGTACATAAGTTATATTCATAAAATACAAAAATAATATCATATGTTAAAAAAAAAGACATTCAAATATTGCTCACAAAATACAAAATTTTAGATTGTATACATTTCCATGTTTACATTACTTATATTAGCCAAATACTACATATGTTATCTATGATAATAGAGTTTAGTTTTATCATAAATACATGCTTCACTTATTCTTTTTTGAGTGATTACAGATTATTATAGGATTAAATTCCTCTATAAAGATCTAGATATGCTATTATTCACCCATTTGGGGTGTATACAAGGGAAAGTGAAGTTGATCTACAAATCAATTCTAGCTTGGAGAAGATAAATCAAACTTATCCTTCTGCTTGTTGGTACATTTATACAATTAAGGTCATGACCAAGATGGATCCATTAGACCTAACCAAGGGGGTCCATTACCAAAGTAATATCACTAGAGAGAGTTTTAAAGCCTCTAGTTAAACAACACCATGCAATAATCCTAGCTATGTAATATGTTTTCTTAATCATAAAGTAAAAGACAAAGTAAATTAAAATCTAACCTAGTGCTCACCAAATCTTGTGGCATAAAATAGGGTTAATGAACATAAAAGTAAACATGCATAGAAGATCTCTACTCAAGTCAATGTAGAGTAAATATTAATGCATAGAGAGATAAACATATAAGCTAACAAATGAAAATATATCTAATTTAGCAAGGAGGAAGAGTTAGGAATGCTTACCTTTGAATATGAACACACTGAGCCTCAATCTCTCCCTTGGCCAAGGTGTTTCGCAAGAGGTTGTTATGGTTTTTAAAGATAACCAAGATAGGTTAGATATAGGCTACACAACTTATCCTATGCATCCAAAATACTTATCCAAAAGACAAGATTAATATCTCCAAGTGTAGTATTGAAACCCTAAGCAATACTATTTAATTATAATGGTGGATAAACATATTCTCAAATAATGATTTACTTCTTGTCTCTCTATGAAATGTATAAATAGATGTGTATATATAGTTGGATATAACCCTAAACCCTTCTAAAATTTTAGCTAACAGAGTCATCCCTATCGATCCTGTATCATAAATTAATAAAAGTAGTTAGGTCCTAGACTAGGTGGGTCAAGGCCAACCTAGTCCCATAACATGCTCATATATTTTAAGTATAGGGTTGACCCATGTTGATTTTGTTCACTAAATGTCAAAAAGAGTTTTTGGATTAGATAAGGGTTGTTTAAGGTAGTGAATTGGTTTTAGGAGTGTGTAAGTGAGGTTTCAAATCTTAGGAAAGTGTATAAAATAGGTTTGTATTAGTTACAAGTGGTGGTATATGGGATAATAATATTATAAAGAACCAATGGTCTACCCACCCCTTTCCTAGTGAACCCTTTAAGATGTGCACTTAGGCAAGAGAGAAATCATTAGTAATTGATAAAGTCTAACAATATTATGTGTATACATATGCCCCACTCGAAGCTCATCACGTGTCAGGTAAGTGTTACATGGGATGGTGCTTCAAGAAAAAAACATAGCAACACACAACACTGAAGATAAATAAATTTTAGTAAGAAGCAAATAAAATAAATGAAAGGGTATAATTGAAAAATACATACCTTTACTTACCTTAGTGTTGTATAAAAATAAGGAAGTGAGAGAAATGTGAATATGTATTATGTAGGTAACATTAGGTGAACCTGTAAAAAATAAGCAAAAAATTGAAATTTTTACAAAATACACATGTAATATGTGTAAATATTATCTATGATATTAGGATTTCATAACATATTTTGGTTTGAGAAAAGAGATAGTAGAAATAAAGTTATGGTAAAAAAATGGAATCTTATTATAAATAATTAATGGGTAAATAATTTTTAATAGTAAGTATAAATAGGGTGAAAATTAATTCATTTGTTTCTTTTACTATTTTGAGAAAATATTGCTCAGAGAGACCTAGTTGATCCCAAAGAGAGACCATGGTGAGGAGACGATAGTTACAATGTAGAGGATGCCTAGCCACTGTGACGGGTGTAGTTCAGGTAAGTGAAGCATTAATTTCAATTTTTTGAGTAATTTTAATTAAAATTAAGCTAAATATATAAAATTAGATGTTACAAAAATTTTAAATACTGAAAATGACCCTAATTTTTTTTTTAGATAGACTAGGGTTAGAACGGGGTATTGGGTAGGAAAAGATCAAACCAATAAATGCCTAAGGCATTTATGGTAAATGGTCAAAAAGTCACCATATACTAAGAATAGAGTTGGCCCTATCGACTCAGTTTGTAAGGTGAGAGTAATCTAGGGGCCAACTACTTAACAGTGGACTAATGTAGTATCACTTGAGGTGGTTGATGGTGTAGCAGAGGGTTGATTTAGTTATAAACTAAGAAATGGATGACATCGTATCTTTTGGCCAATGCAGTACATACTATGTAGCTAATATAGTCTGTTAAATGAGGCTAACTACATGGTAGAGGGCTGATGTAGTATGCTAAAAATAGGAAAGGGATAATTTAGTATTAAATAAGTTGATTGTGTTTATAGGAATGAACCAACTATGTAATAAAAAGATAATATAGTATGATAAATAAGTGATAAGGCCGATTTAGTATCAAATAGGCCGATTATGTAGGAAAAAGGTGAAAATAGAAAATAGGTCAAACAAGTTGATATAGTAGTTAATTTGTAGTTTTTAAAGAATATTTAGGAATATATTTTATTATTTTTACATCAAGATCTAATACATTTGCCATTGTTTGATATTTTGCAAAGGCAATAAATATTTTGGTGTCTAGTGGATGCATCTTGGCTACCAAATTTATTGGAGCATTTGTTAGACATGGATCGAGCTTGACTAGTTGCCTTAAGTTTTGAAGGCATCATGGAGATGAGGTGGATCATACTAAGTTTTGATCTCATTCCCATGTTCTTATAGCATGGGAATTTTTGACCAACACTTTCCGATGGGAGGTGGAGGGGGACACTATAGAGTTGGCTATCACCTTAGAGGATGTCCATGCCTTGCTTGGACTTCCTATCATTGAGATATTGGTGATATGTGATACATTGGAGATAAAGGATGAAAGATGAGCCCTGGCCTAATGGGAAAAAGGCTTGTATATGATATATCTTAGTTTATGTGTTAACTTGCTTAATGTTTATATCGTAACCATTATGGATGTCTAGAAGGCCTTGATAGGAATTGTGATAACATGAGTGTTATGTCACAAGTCAGATGGGAAGGTACCAATTTATGCAATAGCCTTGTGTTAGTCCATCCTAGAACATGGTACCTTATATGATCTTGGTTCTATCATTTGAGTCTAGCTCATGCATGATATGTATGGGATGCTAACTTGGGGGTAGAAGATGATGGGCCCCATTAATCTACTGAACATGTGGATCTATGAGACATTTCTTATGTATTAGTTAGTTGGGTTACCCCATGCAATCGATGATAGGTTACCTTACGTTGTATAGTGGAGAAATGACCTTGTAGTGCATGGCACGCTCCATGTTCCATATTTTTAGACTATTACACAAGGCTAGATAATGTGGCAAACTTACACTCATATTACTTCTAGATGGCCATCTTGGGTGACTATTATAAAATGTTTGGAATGGATTCAGATTATGGGCCACTATAATTCATGGTTAGAGCCATATATAGTGGCTCATGTCCCTAAATAGTTGTGGCTACCACATCCAACATCCCTCTAGTAGTGCCTATTAATTGGGAACAACATATTAGAGAGCCAAAATGGAGATAAGGCATAGGGGTACCCATCAAGATACCTATTATTAGGCCTTAATGAGTGAGACCATGGGTAGGTCAGGCACAACAAAAAGAGGTAGTGGGGCATAGATGAGGGTATGTTATGGATGTGGATACAAAAGATGCATAAGTGAAAAAATAGAAAGGGTGATAATGGGTACTGCAAGCTCATCAAAGATAGAGATACCATCAATGAGAGGAGATATAGGCACTAGTAGTTTCACAGGGTGCTCCTACAATAGATGTAGGACATAGTTGGCCAATAGAGATTCCAATGAGGAGGTGGACATGAAAGGCTTTGGTGGTGACTCCCATTTTTTCACTTGTGCGGATATAGATGATAGAGGAGGTTATTAGTGGGTGAGTGGATGGGGAGACTGTGGTCAACAACACTAGCACTAGTGAGAAATATTTTGATTTGTTTTATTTTTTGACATAGAACACTAGTTTCATCATTGTTTATGATAGATAGATGGTTTGAGATATATATACATAATATCTGATGTATATTTGGTTTTTATTTTTGTAGACATTGCTACAAAGGATATTAGATGTGGAGCCTTGATTATCGATGCACACCATGATATTTTGGATGGCATGATATCACATTATCAGCCTTCCACTTTGGTAAATATTATGTTACCATTCTCCCCAACTTAGTCAAGTTGATTTAGACTGGTGGGAGAGGTTGATCAATAATTGCAAGCATGAGGTGATGGTTCATAGCCACCTGTAGGGGTAGGAGATGGAGAGGATCGTGCTTGGTAGGATTTAGCATAAGAGTGAGTTTCTCACATAATGACCAATATACATCTTAGATAGGCACATGCCTAATTGTCCAATCTACAAGGTCAAATTGATGGCTTGAGATCCTAAACTATCTCGTTATAGTGCATCATTCAGAGAGGTCAGTCATAGGCATCCATGGGTAACATGGCTAGGCCACAAGATATGCATGATGGATAACAACCTTATAGTTGTAGCTATTGTATTTTATACTTGTATTATATCAAAATCATGATATATATACTAATATATACATTTTATTGGTCTATGATTTATGCTTGTATGTGGATGATTGTATGGATGAATTCCCTTTCTAGCACATGTATTTTGCTTTTGTTGTATATGTTATGGGAAATATGTGATGTATGCTTTCTTTTCAGGTATTATGTGATACACATGCATGGTTAAAAATAAAATTAAAATGATTTTGAAAAGGTATAAATAATCATAAAATCTAATACACATTAAATCACGATGATGGAAAATGTGTAATACAAAAGATGAATAGATGTAATAAACCAAAATGGTAAAGTAAAAGGGTAACAAATGTTTTCAAACCATGTAAAAAGAATTTCACCAAATTAAAACAAAATAAAAGTCATACTATATCACATTGGGAAGTATGAAAATTTGTAATAAAATGGAAGACACATGAAAACTAATGGTATAAAAACAAACAAATAATAAATTCAATCAATCATACTAAATAAATATGGGAAGTATGAAAATAAAAACAAAATGTAAGTGTAAATAAAATTAATCATACTAAATCAAGATGATAAATATGACAAATTTAATAAAATGGTAGTAAACATACATGCAATCAGAAAATAAGAAGATAAAAGTGGAGTGCTTATGAAGTAAGCATAAAAAATACTAAATCTAGATGGGAATTATGTCAATGACATATAAATCATAGTGTAACACACATTATCTCAAATTTGAAGCATGCAATTTTATTGTGACTCGGTATAGTCTGAACTAGGTATTGGAATATTTTGTGAGGAGGGTCTGGTCCTATCCAAGGTCTTACACTACAACTCAAAAAGGGAACACCAATGAGGTGGAAACACATGTGGGAATAATTTAAAGATGTTTTAATGTAGTAATTTATGAGGAGAGCCTAGTCCTATCCATGGTATTACACTAAAAATCATAAGGTGAACACCAATGAGTTGGATGGTAATAAGGGTAAAAGTATGAAAGTTTTTTATTATGGTAATTTGTAAGGAGAGCCTAGTCCTATCCATGATCTTACACTATAAGTCACAAAGGGAAACCCTAGGGGAATGATTAGTTAACAAAATAATATTTCTCAAGGGGAAATATTAGGATTGTTATAATGAAATAAGGAATGTAAAAATCATGACATAAGTGTCTATGAGAAAACCTTAGAAAATATGAGGTATACTAGGTACAAAGGAGAAACACTAAGAATCTAGTGACCATCAAAATATAATGGAGACTTGCTCATAATAAGTGTAAAGATGTATAGCCAAATAAGTGAGATACTAAAATCAAATCTTGAGGGTTTTATGAATAAGAAAATTAAAATGGACCTACCTTCCCACAACATGTTCCTCATTCTTCAGGACCTCTTACCGAGCCATCGGTCTATTGTGAATATTGGGTACTTGTATGAGAAAGTAGGTAACACTTATAGATTTTTTTTGTTCTCCTTCCCAATATATTGGCCTACCACGCCCCAATGGACCTCAG
Source organism: Torreya grandis (assembly GCA_037957365.1). Classification (NCBI taxonomy): domain Eukaryota; kingdom Viridiplantae; phylum Streptophyta; class Pinopsida; order Cupressales; family Taxaceae; genus Torreya; species Torreya grandis. Next base: position 12,739,802 of record JARHVA010000012.1, on the reverse strand, counting down.
CTCTATCATGAGGCCAACTATAGAGTTTGAGCTTCAATTATAAATATGAGATGTATTATGAATAATGTCTTTTGGTGTGATTATAATTTTGAAATGTATGTTTCCTTTTGAATCATTGCCTTTTGTTTAAATGATTTAGATTTAATTTTTTTTTTGGCTTTTGTGATTCCTCCTCCATTTATATTTGGAATAAGCAATATGAGTGATAAAATTGATACACGCAAATGAGATTTATAATTTGGTTTATAAGAGATAAAGTAACCAAAGATATGACTGATTAAATAGTTAGACTTACATATGAACCAATATGTAACTCAAGTTTTAACCGTATGTATGCTTAATATGTGAAAGGAAGATAAAGGAAGGAAGAAGATCCAAAATAGATCAGTATATGGTAGTAGCACACTGAGAAGTCTTTTTTGTTAATTGATCATATGGTAAAGAAAGAATTTTAAGGGAATCAAGGTTATATAACCAAGTCACAATAATAATTATCTTTATTTGAGTGTAAAATATAGCAAACAATAATTATATAGAAAATAAAAGAATCCATGAAAGAAGTTAAATCATAAACATAAGTTTGAATTCATGAAAAGAATGATAAGAATCCATAAGAAATGTGAAAGATAATGAAACCATATAAAACACATAAAGCATAATAAATGATCCATGTAAAATAGATAAGTAAAATCCAATTTGACACATAGTCAAGTATATAAGAGATAAAAATATCACAAATCCAATACAAATCATAACATAAAATAATGTGAAAGAACACAATTCAGTGCTCACAAATACTAACATATTTGACCACAAATATTATCCATAACATCTAAAACATCTCTATGAAGTTGAATTCTGATACTAGCCAGAATCTCATCAATCTTCATAGAAAGTTATGAAAAGACTTCTTTCAATATCATCTCAAATGAAAAGGTAGGTGTATTTGATGAAGATTAATGCTTATGTGGGATCTCATGAATAGGATACTCAAGGCAAGGAATGGATGTCATGGTGGGAGTAGTATCTACAAGGTGAGAAGGAAGTGTAACCTATGTAGAAGGAAGAGCCTTCTGGCATAAGTGACCTATAGAAGGAGGAATGATTGTTATTGATGTCATATGTGGGAAGTCACAATGATGTTGCTAGATAAATCTACAATAATTAGTATGATGTGTACTACATTGGTGCCATATATAATATACTTCATCTTTTTTAGGGATATACTCTCGTAATAGCTTAGGAGGAGGTATGGCCTTATCTTTGGGTTGAGTAGTTTTTGGGTGCAATGTGTTGATGTACTACTTAAGTTTTTAGAAATGCATAGAAGAGTGTTTCTTTATCCCATGAAAGAAATAAAATATGTCTATTATTAGACTATAAGGGTCTAATAGCTAAAGGGGTGGAAGGAGAAGCCTAGGTTGGCTAAGATAGATGGAAATATTTGGTCTAATGATAAAAAAAATTGTGGATATCAAATCAAGGTTAATATACCCATTATTACAATAAGGGATCAAGTTAAATTAAGGGAAGAAGGACATCACCAAAGATGGGTGGCTGATAGAGCAAAAAATGGACTACGTTCATCGATAGGTAAGGCTGGTTGTGTGATAGGTTTAAGGAAAGTGGCTAGCATATTTGGAGGAATTAGACTATAAAGGTCATGGTATTTAGAAAAGTGATAAGGTCCAATCATTTCATGATCCATAAACATACTCCTGAGGGTTTTTTTGTGACTAAAGGCATATCATGTGAGCTAAAAGGAGGCACATACATAGATTCATCATTGATAAATTTTCCCATTGGGGGCATCACATACATAGATTTTGGTTTTCTAGGTTACATCTTTCTATACTTTATATCAATGAGTTAACATTGATTATATCTTGATATTGATAATCACATACTACTTATATATTTTTTAATTGTTACTACTATAAACTCAAATTATGTACATATTTTCTCTTATAAATATTTGTACCACATGTTCATGCATACCTTCATTTCTATATTTCATAATTTAGATTTTATTGTGTCTCTTTGCTTCTACATATACTTGAGGGAATTTGAATATGCCATTGTTATATGGCTCTATGCCAGTTCCTTTCATTGTGTATAGGTGTTAGACATGTGACCATGCCCTTAACTGTGTATGTAGACATTTGAACATGTCCTTCCATGTGGCTCTAAGACAAACTTTATTAATCTTTACATATGTATAAATTTGAACATGTCCTTGTATGTATTATTTTCTCAGATTTAGTGACATGTGCCCATGTCCATTGTATTATTCTCCCTTGGCCTAATTTATGTGATTCATGTGTGTTATATGTAAGCTTTCATGTATGTGTCATGAACATAACAATTGTCTCTTTTTTGGTACACTTACTCTCAATTATAGATGCCATAAGGGACCTCATGCATTTCCCATTCCTCCTTGGGTGCCTTGATGGACATCATGGCCCATCCCCCAAAGTAGTTTACATAGCTTATATGCACATTTACCTCTCATATACATGCTTACATTGTTATATCTATCTTGAAAACTTTGTGAATGATAGATCTAGAATACATTATACATTACCAGCTTATGCTCAAATCATATTACATTTTAATGTCATATATACATATTGTATTGGTTTATTACATAGATATCAAATTTTCTCAGGGAAACACATAGGTTTCATAGTTTTTATTTTGAGGTTAGTTATTACATAGGTTCAACAACTCCCCTCAAAAGAGGGGGCATTCATAGAGCTTTGTCATAGAAATTAGGCATCTAGGTACACTCAGCAATAATTTTTAGCACATAGACATTAATTATAGATCTCAAAATTAGGAAAACACAATGAAAAATAGTTAGACATAGATCAATTGAAATTTACATAGAAAAAAACATAAGGACACTAGCATGACATAGTAGACACTAGAGTAGTGAACTACTATCCAAAGTAATATACTACTATCTAGTAGCCCTTGAAATAGGAAAACCTATATTAGATATAAAGGTGTAGTAGTTACAGTTTAGGTTTACATAGTATCAATCATAAATTATTAGATATACTCAATATATGCTCAATTTTACACATAATCATACTAGTTTTATTAGATTATGTGCATCATGCATGATGTGATTGATTCCATTTTAGTTTTAGATATACATAGATTAGTAAAACTCAATATAGAATCCATATACATAGATATTATAATTTGGGGCATGTACGTAGCACATTGTTTCCACATGATCAATTTTACACCAACTCATCTCAGATGGAATGATAAATCCATGTGATCATCCATGCTATATAATCTAGACACCATTTACACCATATTTCACACTAGATTGATGTTTTATTTGATCTACAGTGATTGGCATTTTGTGTAGTCCTTGAGCTACATTCTTGAGTGCCCAAGAGTCCCTTGAGCCATTTTTAATTTCAAAGTTTCTAAGTGGCCCTAGAGCCATCCTACATAGTTTTAGTTACATCACACAACTTTATTTACATTACATGATTTCAATTACAGATGCATCTAATATACATGGGTAAGTAATGATGGAGTCATAGACTACTTGAGTTCTTGAGCCACCTACATAGCAGTGTTGGATAAGCCATCAGTCCAATCCAAGCTATTCACAGTTCATGATCCATCAAGTAGGGGTGGGAAATGATGGAGTCAAGGCCAACTTGAGTTCTTGAGACACCCAGAAATGAGAATTGAGCAATCTATTAGCTCATTCCAATCTATTCACCATTTGATCACCAACTACACACACATAGGATGTAACCAATTTTTTGAATTTGTTTTCATATTCAATGAGGTGTATTCATTCCTTTCCTCTCTCTCCTATATCTTTACTCAATTTTGTCTTTACTTTTGATATTTCTTAAGTAAGGATTGATTCAACCATATTTCATTTTTAGGATACACAATGGAGTATGATTCACATACTTAGACCTAAATTCAAGGGCTTCACCTCTTAGGTAATTCTAGGTACATTTTTTTCCCTTTATGTTAGTCATTTATCTTTATTGAATTTATAGAATAAAGTGGCAGGGGGGGGGTAAATTTAATCATATAAAATGTCACTTGAGTGCAATGAGTGTTACTTGAGATCACCATACCCATAGCTTAGCCCTAGACCTATGTTAGGGCCTATTTTGATCCTTATACAAATTTTGCATGGGTCTAACCCATCCGTAGGCATTCCAAAAGCAACCCTAGACCTGCCCCTAGGCATCCAAGCCCTTAGTGCCCTAGGCTCTGCCACTTGGACACTAACACACTGTGTTAATGACCAAAGGACCCTGTTAGTGTGCCTTATCTCTTTTCAACCCTACAAAATATATTTTCAATTTTTAAGTCACCTTAGGGTTGACCTAAGCTCAAATCACATCTATAAAATCACCAAATCATTATATATACACCATATCTAGCTTACCCACACAATTTTGCTACTTGTGCCACTTAAATACCCTAACATAAAGGTCTATGGTTTACTCCTAAATTATTTAAAAATAGGTCATAGACAGTGGATAAGGGTTTGTTCACATAGGCATAAGTGTCTTAGACTCAAGTGAGGCTATTCCCAGAAGTTCACATAGTTTTCAATAAGAAGACACTAGAGTAGTGTGTTACTATCCAAAGAATTGCACTATTGTCTAGGAGGAGTTCTGAGACTCATTCACAATTTAAATTTTTTTATTGGCCTTTAAACTAGTTTATAACCTCCTATTCATTTGTCTCATTCAATTTCTATCTAAGTGCATGTGTGATTCATTATTATTTTTAGAATAATCAATTAGGTCAATTCTTGCACAAACTAGTGACTTTATTTATTATAGATTTATTCCCTGATTTGATGTTCCATCCCTTTAACAACCTAGGGTTTACATTCCATAAATTCTTCAAAAATTAAATTAATATGAATGAATTTGATGTTTGTGGTCTTTATATAACCCTAAATATTATCGAACGCTATCCTAGACACCAACATTTATGAAATTATAAGTGATTGATGTTAAGTGAAAAATCCAATGTTATATGATTATTGTGGCACAATAAAACCAAGTAAACATCTTAGTATTATTTAAAATACACTATAAAAATATGGTTTTGACCATAAATATTCCCAAAACATGGGTTATAATGGTAAAAAAAATATGAAAATGTGAATAACAAATAATATTATCAATTATCCCAATTGATTATCTAGTTAATAAGAAATAAAATTTGAGTTAACTCATCAAGAATATATTATAATTCAAAAAACACTTTTTAATGTGAAGAATATAGATATTTAGGAGCTCAAAATCATGACACATTTTATAAATAATCCAAAAAACACTTTTTAATGTGGAGAATGGATATTTAGGAGCTTAAAATCATGACACATTTTCTAAAGAATCCATAAATCCTCTCCACGATCAATTTAGGTCCATATTAAATAATTCTTATGAAATATAAAATTTAATTCATATTACTAATTATGTGTATATGATAAGTCATGTAAGTACAAACAAAGAGACCTAAAAGTCATATACATACATACATACATACATACATATATATATATATATATATATATATATATATATATATATATATATATATATATCCCTTGATGCCTTTTCTAATTATGAAGCCTTAATTGAATTTCTTAGAACTAATATATATTTTTCATGATAAAAATATACTTCCTTTTATTTTGAATAGCCATGCTTGTTTTGGTGAAGGATAATCCTCACAATGTGACTATGATGTTAATGTTGATACCTTTTACACTTTATTTATTACATATTATTTGGAGGATAAATCAAATTTATTGAATTAACATGTAATTGATATTAATATTAACATAAATTACATGCAGAAGACCTTGAATTTGTGTTCCACTTTTAAATTTTGAGGATAAAAAATAATATATATAATTGTTAATATAATTTTTGGATGTTTTTATTTAATCTTAAAATAATATTCCTAATGTGTCCACTTTTATTTTGGTACATAATCTTAAATTAAACCTTGATGCCATGCCTAAAAACATAACTATTAGAAATATCCATCCCCATGTAGTTTTTTAGAATGATTAAATCTATATATTTCTTGATGTTAGTTTTATTAGATATATTGACTACTCTCTATGGATTTCAAAAATTGTACTGATTAAGACACCAACTAGGGAAATTATTATAAATAGTGATTTTTTAGATAAAATAAAGGCATGTCTTAGTGAATATTTTCCATTGAATTTTATTGATATGATTATTGACTCTATAAATTTATTTTACGTGAATATTTATTTGCTATAAAAAAAATCAAAATGAATAGTATTGATCAATATAAGACTACTTTTACTTCTACACTAGATAGGTCCAATTTACTTGGGTGACACTTCTTAAAAAGTTGTATTTTATTTTTTGATAAAAAAGTGTTTAGAACATTATGCAAACAATATGAAATAATGTAACTAATTAAATTAGGTAAAATAAAACAATATATAGTAAATTGGACCTATCTAGTGTAGAAGGAAGGAGAATAAAAGTACCTCAAACAACTTCTGATAAATAGAAATGAAAGAGAGAGTAAATTATTTAAAAAAACACATTTTCAATTATTTTGAACCTAACGGTTTCTTAAAATTTAGATAAAAATGTCCTAAGATGTGTAGAGGAAAATCCAAAAATAGACTGTGTTATGTGGAAGTGACCAATTTTAGTCTATTCCAAAAAGGGTCAAAATAGATTTAAACTCCTCCAAAAAACATAGTCCTTCAAACAATGATTGATATAATTTTAAAATAAATATCTAGTTTTGATAGTCTAAAACTTCTTAGAATACTTTATCTTCAATAGTTGTATAGATGATATTTATGGATTATATAACACCTCAATCTTGTATATTTGGAAAAGTTAGACCTTGGTTGTTCCTCTTAGTTATTAACCTTTCTCACTTTTGGAAGTCTTTCATCTATTCTATATTGTGTCTTTTGACCTATATCTTAGTCTAATCAATCTTATGTTGATGACCCATACTTTCTATCTTGCCAAAAATGGTTAAAACTTTCTTATCTTTCACATTTACAAGTTATGAGCCTTTACTTACTTTCCTATTCCTTGAACACTAACATCTTAGATAGACACCTATGTCAATTTACGTGTCTTACTCTAACACAAGTGTCTAGTGACCTAAATTCATCTAATTTACAAATGAAATTTATCCTAATGGTTAGCTTAAGTGCTTTAATGTGAGTTGTTTCTAGATAGTAGTGGTATATATTCACAATCAATCCCCATTAATTCCTCACCTAGAAAGGACATAAGGAAGATTATCAAAGCATTCAATCAAGAATTCAAAATATTTCTTATTTTTTACTATTCTCATACGTTAGTAATAGGAATAACACATACATAGGTCTAAATTACGAAAGGAGTAGCCCAAGAGTTATATTTTACAAGTTAAAAGCTTGTTCAATGTTGTACTTACTTTTCATATATTACATGATTCACACACAAGCCAACACATAGGGGATAAATACATTAATTTGAGGCCCTATTTGGATTATTGGCTATGTAAGTAGTACTCATTAAAATATGGGTCTTTGGAGTCAACTCGACATTATGTTATAGCTAACCCATTTTTCCTAAAGTCATTATGAAGATGAAGAACTAGGGTTTTGCAATTTAATGAGCGATGGTCCATGACCTAGATCTAAATGCATAAGAGTGAGGGTGAAGACAAACCTAGAAGCATCTAGCTGGTTTCATCTTTTTCCAACATATATTTTGTATATGACATTTGTGTTAGGTTTAGACATTAGCATGGATGTAACCATCCAAGGCTAAAGCTATTATCCATAGATCCAAAGGCACTTATTCTATAATTTGATGACTATTATAAAATCCTCCTCTAATGTAATTTCTTCCTATTATAAATATATAACTATGTTAGCATCAAAACCAATTAAGTACATTATTTATTTGTCATTCACATGTCTAGCATAATTGTACTTACTATTTTTAGCCTATCTTAGTTTAATGAATTCAACATATGTTATATTTGAGTTTAGCATCTAATTGGCCTATTTTAGAGATAGTTTATCACACTTGTACCTAAGGCTATATCTATCCACTTTAATGTTAGATAACTCCAATCTATGTTTTTAGGGTTAAACATTTGGTAAACCCAACCTATGAGATTAAAATCCTAGCTACTTTGGGGATTTATATATCTTTTTTGGAAACATATTCTATTTTTTAATTAATCCTAAAAACAAAGTGTTCAAATTTGTAAAAAATTAGATCTTCTCTTTTCTTGCAATCATGTTAGTTATGGATATCTCTATTAATTATTTCATGTTTCAATGAATTATAGTGGTCACTACTTTTTATATATCATGCTTGATTAAATTAGTCTGATCTGTAAGGGTTCTAAACCTACATTTTTACATAATCTACATAATCTTTGTTCTAATGTTTATAATGAGATTTTACCTGGTACTACAAAATGCCAAAGGGAGTGCATGAAAAAATCATCCTCCCAATGCCATATTACCACCAAGTCTAAGGATATTACCATAAAAACTTCACTTTTGGATTTGATATGCCATTCATCTCTTTATAAAGATATCCTTTTGGATGCATTGTGTATGACCACACTCCATTATAATATCGAACCACCATAATATATCCTTTTAAAAGGAATATTTACTACCTCAACATATTATAAACATTTATTTACCACTCTACAACCAGATGTGTGTTTGTAAAAAAATGATAAACAAGTTCTTGTGGACAAGGGTTTGGGACTCAACATTTGAAACATACCCTTTCTCTCCTTAATTGTCATTATAACTTCATATTTAGAACCATATAATATGATTATCAATGAATTTGATAATATTTCATGACAAGTTTTGGATAAATAACATTAACTATTACCACGGGCCCTCATACATTTCCTACTTTGTGCCAAGTTATGCCAAATGGTTTTAACTATGACATTCTCTTAGGATAGCCTTGGATACATGATATGTATGAAGTTACCTCTATGTTACATGTATGCTTAAAATTTAATCATTAGGAATTAATTTACACATGTCCAATGGATATTAATCCCTTCAAACATAATGGTCTAATAAACCAATAATACTAAATTCTAATCTTATAATCCCAATTTTGGTTCTATATATATCTCAAATATGGGTACAAGGGACAAGGGGTAAAAAGATGTAAGGCATATCTCAACCCATTTTTATTGAAAATACTACAAACTTGCAAGGTTTGAGTTTTTATGAAAAAGCTATAAGACACAAGCATATCTCTTGCAATACAACTTGTTTTAAATGGCCAAAATAGAATGTATGAATACCTCTACAACTGAACTCCAAGTGGTCAATCCTCATCTAATTTATATGGGAACTTCCCTAGAAATTTTAACACTGGATGAGTTATCTAATGATGAATAACTACTAGAGAACTTGGGGCCATATGAGGATCTCCCTTCCTTCTATCATAAGAATAGGTTTTCTCATGCCACTTTTACTCATGCTCACTTTAGTGAGAGTGATGATACTAATGTCCAACATGATACATCAAATACTATTCCTACCACACTATTTATCACAAAGAGATATACTTTGTTAAATAAAGAAACAATCAAATATAGATTGGAATGGATAAGGATCCTTGACTAGTTTTACTTATAGCAATGATGTAGATTAGTGAAGGAAAAACCTATCAATAGGTTCGCCATGATTTTATTGAACTCTTTGCTTGGGATTATTTATATATGAGTGATATTTATCCATTGGTCACAATGCTTAACATATTATTGTACCCAGATGCAAAATTGGTAAAATAAAAAATTCAAAAAGTGAATCCTAAAGTGGTATTATTATTAAAATATGAAATTCAAAAGCTCTTAGACAAAAAATTTATAATATTCATTACATATTTTGATTGGGTGTCCAACATTTTCCATCTTATAAAACCCAATGGTGACATTCATTGTTGCATTTATTATCATGATTTAAATAAGGTTTATCCTAAAAATGATTTTACATTACCCAATATCGACATGATTGTAGATTCTATAGCTAGGTATGAGACATTTTCATTTATGGATGGATTCATAGGATATAACCAAATCAAAATTAACCCTGTAGATCAATAAAAAACCATGTTTAGCACTTCTTGGGGTAAATTTTGTTTTTGATAAAGTAAGGCGGTAAACCAGGGGGTGAACCCTATACAGTCAAAAAAGACAAGAAGGCAAACAAACAAAAAATGCCTTCAGAGAGATGACGGCACAGTCAAGAACAACAGACAAAAACAAAACACAAGCCATGAGAAGACCAGAGTCAGAGAGGTCTCCCCTTACATAACTATTGATTTGATAAGATCATTGAGTTTCTCATTCTCCACATTGTCAGCATACCCAGTATTACCCACCACTTCCAGCATATACATGTTTAGCAAAATTGTATTACAAAGCCCTTTGGCAAAGACCTTCTCTAGCTTCTAAATGTGGTCCTTCAGGGCCCCAATTTTAGTTTTCCAATCAGTCTCATTCTCAGTGCCCTCACTAGCTTCCTCGACATATATTTTTCTCTTATTGTCAGTAGTTCCCATAGTGTCAGCACCTTGATCCTCAGTAACCTTTATGAAATGCCCTACAGTGATGACGTTGTCTACTCCCATGCTTGAAAAAAAATTCCCCTTAATTTTCATGATGAGACATGTGCACCTCAACCTCATGATACAATGAATTATTAATGATTACCAAGACAATACTAAGGTTATCTAGTTCTGAGATCCCCGATGGCCCTCTCCACATGGACCACCTCTGAAAGCTATCCTTGTCATCAATACACCTCATTCTTGACAAGTCATCTCCTTTTGAATGATCTCCCTAATGTTTAAGGGAATATGAACACCTTGTCACCACACCCTCCAACCTAAAAATTGCTGCCTAAGGTTGGCACAAGCATCAACGACCCTGTTGCCTTCTCTGTAGGTATGGGAAATCTCAACTTCAGAAAACTTTTGTAAAAGAAATTGGATATCAGTAATGATGTATTTTATCTTTATTCCCACATTTGAAGCTTTATTAATGGCATCTATGACCATCTTAGAGTCTCCTTGTATATTCAAGTTCCTTATTCCTAGGGATATAGCTAACTTTAATCCCCATAGTAAAGCCATTGCTTCAACATAGTTGTTGCTCTATCATCTAATTCTACAAGCATAGATAATAGACATCCATCCTTTATCATTCCTTATAATTATTCCTCCACTAGCTTTACCATCCAACTTGGATGCCCCATCAAAGTTGAGTTTCATCCAGTTAGGTTTAGGGGGGATCCATTTAGTATTAAGTCTCTATAGTATTTTGGAGTTATTATACCCAAGGATCTGGTTTAAAACCTTCCATTTGGCTAAAAATTGGCTTTCAATTTGAGATAGGGGTTTCTCCACAACATGAATATGAGCTGTTGTAACACTTTCCATAATGGTCTTAGCAAAGGAGTTAAACACCTGAGAAGCATTTCTAGCAGTGTCCCTAAAAATTTTGTGATTGCACTCTTTCCATAAAGTCCAACTCAAACATGGTAGAGCTTGCTTCCATAATTCCATAAGCCATGGATGTGTGAAGGTTGGGTTCTATCTGAGAATTACTTCTTTAAGGTTAGAATTACAGACCCATTCAATACCAAAGTTATTAAGTATTGTGCCCCATAATTCCTGGGCAAACTCACAGTGGATAAAGAGGTGTGAAACTAATTCCTCTTGTGAACCACATAGGAAACATCTGTTAACCAAATTAAACCCTCTCTTTTGAAGGTTATCCTGAGTAAGGATTTTGTTATGAGCAGCAACCCACCAAAACATGTTAATTTTTGGAATAAGTTTATTATTCCAAACCTTTTTCCATACATATTTATTCTGAGCTTCAGGAATGAGCAGATGGTAATTAGATTTGATAGAGAATGATCCATTCTTATTTGGCCAGTAGTATTGTTCATCCTTCTAGGGAAAGAGAGGGATTATGATCTCCTGAATGCACTGTTGGATCTCCCAAACTCTTGAGAAAAGCTCAAGCTGGTGCACACAGTAATCCAAAAGATTTTTCCAGCTCCTCATCCCATTTTGTTATACAATCATGCCTTTTGGATTAAAAATATAGGAGCTACATATCAAAGGGACATGACTCATATATTTCATGATTTTATACACAAAATTATTGAGGATTTGTTGATGATTTAGTCATAAAATCTAAACATCGTCAAGACCATGCTAATGATTTATGAAAAATATTTAAACGCTTGCAAATATTTATTGTTCAATTGAATCCAAAAAAATGTGTCTTCAGGGTTTCTTTGGGAAAGCCCCTAGGATACATTATTTCTCATCAAGGCATTAAGGTTAATCCAAAAAAGCTAAAATATAGTTTATAAATTATTGGGGAAGATTAGAGTTACACAGAGAAAGTCAAATACATAAAAAATAATATGCACACAATAATATTATTGTATTACTTCAATTCTTTAACTCAACACTACATATGGGATATTACAATGCACTTTATAGGAAGTATATGAGCTAAATATAGGGATCCTAAGATCCCTATAAAACCTCAACTACACAACCAACTATATCAAAGCACCCCATAAATTATTGTTGTTATGCACAAAAATAATATACCATACAAAACTAATAACGTAATATTGTTAAAACTAATAATATTCACGTTTAGTACAAATTAATAATGTGAACACACCCTAAAATTCACCCGCTTTTAAATATTATTAACCCCTAGTTTATACCCCCCTTAATGTGAACATGGGGAGAATATACATCTTCGAGAACTATTCCAAACAAAATTATATGCCAATGCATACTTTTAGGTTTGCATACTACTGTCTGAATCTTGCTGCACATGAACACTACTATGTGAAGAACACATCTCACATTTAATCCATGTGAATACAATGAAAATTTAATTGGTTGATAATCTCCATAAGAAAGTAAGGCAGTCAGAAGATCTCTACAATTAGAGGATTTTTACAGTTAGCTACCTTCCTATACAATTGTTGCCACATTCCATTATATCTACAATCTCTCTTTTCTCCAATCTAGTAGGGGAATGAAAAATTACATAATATCATTAGGAATAAATCCTCATTATAATATTATAAATCCTCTTTTAATGTTTATTTCCACTCAAAAAAATATCATAGATAGTTTCCACTACCATTGAAGAACTATCTTTGGCATTAGCCGATTTGGTACAAAACACACCACACTGAAAAAGAGAAAAATACACCATACAAAAGTCATCAAATCATCTGGGCCTCATCGTTGGTGACTGATGAGAGGATCTAAAACCTCCAACCTCCATTTCCTTTATCCCCCAAAAATTTAAGCTACTTACTGAGCTAATAAGATCTTGAATCTCATGTCATTTTTTATGACAAGACTCATACAGACACATAACTGATGATTTTAAATCAAGGTGTTAGTTTTACCCAAAAATGCCTCCTTGTAATAATTTTTTTTTTTACAATTTTTGACTCTATATAACAACTAAGCCTAAATGACTTTGATTTTTTCAACATATAGACACTTTGAATTTTTTTTGACATGACTCTTTTGACACATTTAAAACTTTTGATGACCAAATATAGAATTTAATATTGACATACAAAAAATGACTCAAAACCTATTTAATATGACCTCTAATTACTATAACTATGAAACCAACTATTACTACAGACTTGAATTTGATAAATACCATAAAAAAAATACATCTATATAGAATTAAGATATCATATCTATAAAAAAGATAAAGCAAAAAACTATAATAACTAAAAACTAGGATAAACTAAAAACACTACCTTCATTAAGAAACTAACTCAACATTATTAAATGTATTATAAAGGACGTAACTTGACCAAACTAATAAAGATACCTAAGTACCTAAATGAATTACTACACAATTATTAGTCTACCATGTGTGAGGCATCTGAAGTGAGATCCATGAGCTCAATGATAGGTCATGTGAAAATGGTAGGAAATAATGTGCAAACCATGAATGATGATGATAGATTGAGGTGGGTCAGTTGATTTAACTAAGTTACTTGAATCACCATAGGATAAAGTCATACAAATCTTTAGGTGACATATGCGAGCTTAGAGGAGAGGTATATTACCACCTTCGAATGAAATAGATACATTATTTTGACTATGTGATCATGCCACCATCAATAAAAATGTTCTATAGGTACTACCCACATAAGAAGAAATGTGACTTATTTTGAATATCTTGATCAAAACTTGGATGTAAACATCCTTATGAGAATATACAAGGTCACTTAATAAATTATTTGTAGGCTGCAAGTTGTGGATCAAAATAAGCAAGCTATGCAGATTTGTTGAGAAAGAATACAAATATTTTTACAAAGTACAATTATAGCATTAGACCATAAAAGGTAGATATAATAACTATTCCATATTAAACTTTGAACAACTAGATCTCTGATGATAAATATGTGGAAATCAGGCACAATTTTTTACTATGCATTGGATAGGATCTGTCAAACAATGCATTTGGTGATACCAAAAAATGCAATGAAGAATGTGGGTAGATGAAGATGATCAAGAAGATGGAAATGCATGTGGATTTTTAGAACTAAAAAACACCTACAAAGAATACAGATGTATAATAAAAATACCATGCACCTCTTTATGCTACAAAATCTTAACTTCTAAAAAATAATTCTCTTTAAATAACTACAAAAAAATAGTTTATCAAATTTGTGCGTTCCAATCTCCCATAACTCAGGAAACTCAAGTTGTATTGTTTCCCTTACATGAAAATCATGTTTCTATTGGAACACCCCTACTTTAATACCAGATCTTGGGGAATATCAGAGTTACACAAATAAATTCAAATATATAGAAAATAAAATGTTCACAATAATATTATTTTATTACTTTAATTATTCAACTCAACATTACATACATGATATTACAATGCACTTATATAATAAGTGCATAAGATAGATATGTGGATCTCAAGATCATTATAAACCCTCAACTACACAACCAACTAATTATATTAAAGCACCTGATATATTATTGTTGTTATGTAAAATAATAACATACCACATAAAACTAATAATTTAATATTGTTAAAACTAACAATATTCACATTTAATATAAATTAATAATGCGAACACACCCTAATAGAAATGCCACTACCAACCAATCTAAAAGAGTTGCAATATTTGAAGGGCCAAATTCAATTTATTTAGTGTTTTATTGCTTAGTTGGTTAATAAAAAAATTCCTTTCATACGTTTTCTAAGAAAGGACACACAATTTGTATGGGATGATGTGTGTCAACAAAGTTTTGATAAAATCAAAGCATATTTATCAAACCCAGTCGTAATTATGCCTCCTATCCTAGATAAACCACTACTTCTTTACATATCAACCACCCATGAGGCCCTTAGGGCCCTCTTAGCATAATTTGATGATAATCACAAATAGCATGCAATCTATTATATTAGTGTCTAGCTAATTAATTATGGATGCAAATATACAAGAACAAAAAAACTATGTTTATCCTTTGTTTCTGCTACTAGAAAGTTATGCCATTATTTTATCAATAATGAGGTTTAGGTTATAATAAATGAAGATCCATTAAGGTTCCTTATGAATAAAATGATCCTAACTGGTCACATCGTAAAATGGGTGATGTTGCTTGTAGAGTTCAATCTCAAATTTGTATCCCAAAAGTCAATAAAAGGTCAAGTCACAGATGGCCAATTAGTTTTACCTCCCTTACCAAATTATTTTCTAATCGCTAAGGATTTTTTTGATGAGTTCAAAATATATAATATATCTTCCAATCCATGGAAAATGTTCTTTGATGGATCAAAATGTAGAAAAGGGGCTCTATTGGTACTTTATTTTGTACCCCAAGGGTAAATACATGCCTTTCTCTTACATATTAGCCTTTTATTACACCAACAATACAACCAAATGTAAAGGCCATGATCATCAAATTATTCATAGCACACAATATTCATATAAGAGACATCCAAACTTTTGATGATTCATAATTAGTTGTTTATCAAGTTACCAATCATTACCCACCCAAAGAGAAAATCTTTAGCCATATAAATAAATGGTAAATAAACTCATAGGGACATTTGATATATTTTTTTATTGATAGTATTCCACATAAAGATAACCACCATACAAATGCCATGGCAAGTGCAACATCATTGATGGATATTGATATTAATGATGATCATATAGACTGCACCATATTATAGTTCTGATATCCTTCCATTTATTTTGATAAAATGAATATTCTTGATGTTGCTTGGAGTATTGTAAACATAGAATGGTACAATGGTATTTATAATTTTCTCTATCGAGCCTATACTCCAGAACATTTTAAATGAATCAATAAACAAAAATTATAATGTGAATCAATTCGTTATGTTATTATTGAAAATGATTTGTTCAACCAAAGTTTTGATGGCCAATTAATTCAATGCTTAAATAAAGATGAGGCTTGCAAAACACTTTTAGAAATGCATGAAAATGAGTGTGGTGGGAATTTTAGTAGACATTCCATGTCTCAAAAACTATTACACCAAGGTTATTATTAGCCTACCATGGAATAAGAAAGTATAAAACATGCCAAACTATGCTTATAATGCTAAAAGTACATCAATTTGAATCATGCACCATCACATGAGTTATAACCAATTATTTCACTATGGCATTTTTCATTATGGGGTTTTGACTTAATTATAAAGTAAACTTGGTATCATTTAGTGGACACAAATTCATCATCATAGCTATATAATATTTTACAAAATGGATGTAAGCAATTCCACTTGATTTTACCATAGGGGATGACATATGTAGGTTTCTAACAGCCAATATTATTTCTTATTTTGGCATACCTTCAACTATTATTTCTTATAATGGATCATGATTTAAAAAAAGATGATAAAATACTTTTGTATTAAATACAAGATTAATCATACCTTTTCTACACCTTATTACCCATAGGGTAATGGTTAGGCAAAGGCAACCAATAAGACAAGTGCCAAAATACTTGGCAAAATATTTGAATGATACGATATTGATTGACACCAATAGATGGTATATGCTTTATGGTCATATCAAACTAGTGTCCACACACCTACTTAGGCTACACCTTACTATTTGGTCTATGGTATAGAGGTCATTTTACCGATTCAACTCAAGATACCATATTTATGTGTTTCTCTTAAAGACATTGTCAGAGATAATGAATACTATTAAAATATATTACATCGATTATAGTAGTTGAGAGCCAAATGCACACAAGTTGATGAGTAATTACATGCCTATTAAGACTGTGTAAAATGAACATGTAACAAAAAGGTTTGGCCATGTGACCTTGACATGGGTGACTTGGTGTTAAAAGAAAATCAAAAGAATACCAATGCAAAAAAAGACAAGAAAGGAAAGTTCAAACCAAATTGGTAGGGACCATTCACAGTCGTAAAAATTTTGTGGATAGGCATACACCTCATTGCTACACTTGAATGAAAACCTTTACAAATTACAATGAAAATTATGAAGTTACATAAATATATTACATGAGAACTTTTCAAATATCCCAGATTACCTACAAAAAAAACATTAAAAAATACAAAGATATTTTTAGTACCTACATACTCAATTATATCCTTGACATCTATGTGTTAGTTCCATGTTGATGGATGTCATATAAATTACTCCTGGATATAAATGTGTGTCACACTTCTACTTGAGTGTGATACATGTATACACAAATACATGATCTATTGCCAAATTTAAATATTGGGCCTTCCCCCTAATCATGTCATATGGACATTGTGGGCATCTGATTTATTTGATCATGATACTCATAAATTATATCATTCTATGGTCACTTTACATTATCATGTTTTGAGCTCATACATGTACTTACACATGCCTTTAACCATGATTATATATTTCACAAGATACTTGATATGCTATGTACTTGACATTTTTTTCTAACATATATGATCCATTGGATACTATGATATGTTTATGTTGGTTGTTCATGCTTTCCTTTATGCACTTCCTTGAGTTCCTTGCCTTGTTATTATCTTGATTGTTCGATCATTTGAAATTACTCCTTTTTTTACAACTCCCATGGCTATGTGTGCTTTATTTATCATTTTAATATGTAATTATTTATTATATGGACATTTTAATATGTCATTCTTTATTTTTTTAACATTTTAATAAGTCATGTTCATTTTATTGCATGACATTTGAACATGTCCCTTGTTTTTGGTCTCCTTGGACCATTGTCTATTGAATTGATTTTGAGTGCTCTTGTGTGTGTGATTGTCTACTTGTTAATATTTTATTATTATTATTATTATTATTATTATTATTATTATTATTATTATCTAGACATTTCCATGATATTTATCATACATGTTAGGCCTTCACATGATCACATTTTTCTATGCACTTCAATGCTACATTTACCTAGAAATGTTCTTCTATATACTACATGGTTCTATTCATAGATTATATAGTCATCTTATCCTTTTGAAGTAAGGCAAGTGTTATCAATCTAGATTGTGTTTCACTAAATTTTGTCTATTTTAAGTCTGAAGGAAAACAAAAAGAATGATGAGGATAAGTGATTAGAAAGAACTCAAACTGGTTTACGCATCATATCTAGACATTGTGAGCACTCCTCTTTAGCTGGGGAGGACTACCTACAAGTAAGAAAGCACTACCACAATATGTTTGTTAATAGTTAAATGAGGGGGCTGCAAAGTTACACACTTGTTCTAGGAAGTGTGAAACTTCCTTAAAGATGACAGTCCACTTTTGAGAGACAAAAGAATAATAAATAATTGAAAGAGAGGTAAAGAGAGAGTGAAAGAGAGATAAGATTACTATTATTAACAACCTGTATGCAATAGAGAGTGATAGGGTGTAGGTGATGTACTCTATTTATATTTTAGAAGTTATTTGGGTAGGTTTTGAAGAGGTTAGGGAACCCACAATCACTAACATCGATAGGGGAATGAATGATATCAATTATACTTTCGAGGTTGGTAGTGAGGTGATTGATGTTGGTTAGGCTGTCAAAGTCGGTAGGGCCAGTAATTGTCTGGGAGCTTATAGAAGGATTTTTTAGGTCTAGGAAATGGTTTGGATTAGGTTTAGGAGGTTGGGAGAGTTATGGGAGAGAGATTATGGTTTGGGTAGATCTGGTCAAAGGTTTGGTGTGTCAGCTTAAGGGGAAACAAGCAAAGAATCTTTGTAATTCCCTCATGGGGGTTTGATCAGAAGTGCATAAAGTAATGCATAGTAGATATAAATAAATAGTAGAATAAATGTTTAAAATACCTACAAGATAAGTGATGTACTTAGATGTGGTTACTAAATGATATGTGCTAGATTGATGATCCTTAATAGGGAGTTTGAACCTGAATGCATGAACAAAGAAAATGAGTGGGTGTTGTTGGTCCTCAAGAGCTTAGTTTCTAATCATGATTGACTTATGCAAGATGACAGTAAGTTAATATGTCAAAAATATAATGTTGAGAGCTTGAATGCAAGTAAGAATCAATTTTATTAATATTTGTTGACCTAAACCTTAGTTTGGATTTTATCTTATATTGCTAATGTTGGTGATCCCACCGACATTGACCATGGGTTGATCAATGTCGTCAACCCTAGAATAGGTAAACCTTACTATTTTTGGCCTATTTTCTATTATTCTTCATGCCAAGTATGGCACCCATAATAAAATGGTAAAAATAAGAGGTTAAGAAGGAGGTAGTTGATTAGGAATTTAGTTTGGAAGTGGAAATAAGTCTTGGGTAGTTAGGATGAGGGGATCAGGTCTTGAGGTGACTTATTAGGTGAAAATTAGTCATAGGGTGAGGTGGCCATGTAAGGTGGAAATAGGGGTTTTTAATTAACTTAATTAAGTATTTTAAATTAATTAAATGTGTGAGGGGTAAAAGTATGGGTTAGGAAGGTTAATTTTTATTATTAAAAAATGGGTTAAAAAGGGGTTTTGGTATAGATAGCTATGCACATGTGTGTGATGTAATTTTGGTGTCTACATTTTCCCCTTTTTGTCTTATAATTTGTAATGACACGTTGTAAGACAAAAATAGGAGTTATATTCTCCAAGTATTGGATGAGGTATCCCCCCTCAAAATGGGAATCAATGGAGGAGAAACCATAATTAGGTACTGGTTTGATAAAAAGGTAATTGGGTGAATGGTGGAGAATTGAGTATCACTCCATATGCATATAATACAATGAGATATAGTTGATAAATTCAAGAACATACAAGGTTAAGGAGGAATTGAATAGAAGTAATCAAAGCACAGATTATAAATGATAGCTGATAGGTAAAAATAATAAAATTTGTAGCTCCAATAGTTGATGTGTCTTAGGTATCTAGGGTAGGAAGTACCCCTAAAAAACACAAAAGGGTTGAAGGTGATAGGATAGGCTTGGTTTCCATATAAAACACTTAATATACATGTGTATGCACAATAGCCAACTATAGAATAATAACATAAGTGGCCAAGACAAGTAATGTGATGTTGGTGAAAAAGGGTCAATGATTGAGGAGATATTCATGATCTCCAAGCAAAGTCATCATGGGTGAAAAGATGTAAGTGATCTCCAATGGAGTTTGTCATGGTTGGGGAGATATATGTGATCTCCAATTGCCCCAGTGTATTGGTAAAGTCTAAAAAGTTAGGGGTTTCTTAGTTAGGGAAAACATTATTAGAATAGTTCCAACATTAGTAATAGATAGTACCGACATTGATGCACTAGGGCAACATTGCCGATGTTGATAGGCATAAGCACTAATATCAGTAGCTTAAGTCAAGAATGCCATCATAGACGACTGATCAAACTTGAAAAAGGGGGTTTGGAGGTTGACCAAACTCATTTAAAACTTTGTGATTAGAGAAAAAAAAGAGCTTGAGAGTGACTGAGATAGTAGAGCAAGGGGACCTAGAAGGAGGTGTACAACCATAGGAGCCAGCTAGGAGGAGAGGAAGAGATGAGGTAAGAGTCTCTACTAGTTGGTTTGAATTTAATTTGAGTATTTGTAGCTTTTAGCCTAATTTAGAAGTGGGGGTGTATAAAATGTTAGTAGAGGTGTATAAAATAGTATAGGTTAGTGTTAGGATAAGTTGGGGGGTTGTTTGGGTAGTTTTAAAGTGAAATTTGGTAATTTTGGGTTTGGGTCATTCAACCCTGGGGTTGAACTAATCATCGACATTGATGAGGTCCACTGATGTTGACTAACATAACACTAAGGTCAGTAGGAGCTTGCCAACGTCAGATGATACTTAGGCCTATAAAGCATTGATGTAAGCATTAATGCCGACATCAGTGACTATAAAAAAATAGCAAAATAGGAGAAAGGGTTAGTTTAGATCCCTAGTAGAAGTAGTCAATCATCCTAATGGTTGAGCTAGCCTTAGAAGACCTCGTGTCGATTGAGTGCTACCTACATAGCCCAATTTAGGGTCTCAGTCCAATGTAGTTCTCCCAGAAACTAGGAAAAAGATCTAAAAAGGTGTGATAGGGGAAATGGGTAAAAAGGTAAGTCAAGATTGGTTGAGAGGTCTATGGCTTAAAAGATAGGTCATAGTGTTAAGAGTTAAGGATATAGGTAGTGAGGCCTAGAGTTGTGATAGCCAGGTAGGCCTAGGGTAGAGAGAGAGAGAGGTAGTGAAGCCTAGGGTAGAGAAAAATAGGTAGTGAAGCCTAGGGCAGAGAAAAAGAGGTAGTAAAGCCTAGAGTAGTTAGTGAGGTGGGTATATAGCCAAGCTAACCTCAGAAGACCCTATGTCAACTGAGTGCTACCTACATAACCCAATTTAGGGCCTTAGACCAATGTAGTTCTCCCAAAGAGAAGGGAAAAAGGTGGTGATATAGTATATTAAAAGGTATGTGACTTGAGTTATGTGTGTATAGATATAGGTAAGGATGGAACTAACATTATGATATTGTCTACTAAGGTTGTTAACACTTATGAGGAGGGATGTCACTCCAAATGAGTGTGATGGTATTGTCAAGTTTTATAGAATGTGTCCTTGATGATAGCATTGATTGAGAGGTGAGATCACACCACCAACACCTTCCATCTATCAATTAGAGAGTTGACAGTGACTCAAGAGGATGTTTATAGGATTTTGTGGCTACCACTCTAGCGTGAGGGGCTCTTCACATGATCAAGAGAGGATCATGATATACACATGGTAACATTATATGGAGAGCATGTTAGTGAGGTGACTTACCATTCTATGAGTTTTAAATATGAGCCACTCTATATGGCTGATGAGGAGTAACATCATTTGAGCATCCTGATGATGATCGAGATTATGGTGTATACATTACTAGATGAAGATGGTGGTAAATTTTTGATTGCATTGATAGGTGTGGTTGCATAAATGGTTGAGTAGCAGACTATTTTTGCCTGGGGCCTAATATTTTTAGTGTAATTATATAGAGAGATATGGGGTTTGAGGCTATGATGAAAATACAGTTTGTGTGTCAGCCATCTATTAAACTATTAGGCATATGACCACATCATGGTGACATGACCATTGGGGTTACCTATCATGATCCTAGATGGATTTAGGGTTGGGTTTAGATGGTGGAGAGAGGGCATGGTACAGACCCAAGTGGATGGCATGGTGTGAGACATAACCTATTATAGGCACATGATTGAGGGCTTGATCCCTATAGATATTTTGTGGAGATCGTATTTGACATACCTATTTTTTAAAGGATAGGCACAATAACTTGTGAATTTTTAGATCTCACTATGGGTCAGGGGCAAATGAGCTAGTGAGTTAGAGATGGTACCCATGGTATGGGTCAGGAGGTAGTTTGGTCTAATGTAGGATATTCTACCTACCTTCCCTCAATATAGGAGGGATGACATAGAGGCACCCCTACTATTACCCCAACAGACAAATGGGCCAAATTTTGAAGAGATACTAGCAGGGCTAGGTGTTGGAGACCTAGGGTGCACAATATCCTATATAGCTTGGTGGGCAGGGTTACATCTAGTAGTGGAGGTTAGGAGGCATACACCAAATTTATAGGGGTTGGTGAGAGAGAGGGATGTAGTGGTATAGGCCCAAGATATAGTAGTGCAAGCTCGAGCTACAGCCTAGGCATAGGTTTTAGCCTTACAAGGGTAGGTGTTGACATTATAGGGTTAGATTGGGGCATTATAGGGCCAAGTTACAGTACTACAGGGATAGGTTATAGTTTTATAGGGTCAGGTTACTATAGTGACAATAGAGAGAGATAGTCTGAGAGTAGCAGGTTAGTCTTCTCCTCCTCCACCACCATAGGGACCAGTAAAGGATGAGACATTATCAGGTGCTATGGGACCTCCACAAATTGTATCTCTAGTGAGATATTCAACTATCGTGGATGAGATTGCCTATTATGAGAGGGCTATTAGAGAGTTTTCATAGATTCAAAGATATTTAGAGTTTAGAGATTAGGATAGGTCTATGTCATGCACCACAACTTCTAAATCATGTAGACATAGACAGGTAGAGAGTGGCAATGACATTGCTTCGTCATGACCATGTAGAGAGCCTTAAAGACCTTGAGTGTTAGAGTTTGCCAGTTTTGATTGTATATGTTATATGTATACCAGCCTATGAGTTGAAGATGTCAGATGTATATTTTGAGAGAGATGATTTTATGATGATTATTTTGATCACACCCATGCACACATGCATGCACACACACATGAGATGTTCATTTATTGCTATGTTGAGATGTGTTTATTGTGATTATGATGATGATATGGATGCTGATTATTTTATGCTATGTTAATTTGATGTTAATGCTGATCATATTAGTTGAGTTAGACTAGCACATCCCATATATGTGATGTTATATGCATAGTTGGTTGGTTAGTTTCATCTTAGCATTTTTCCATATTTCATGATGGTATATGCTTAAAATAAATAAATTGGTTATTTTAGTTTATTTCAGCATTTTTCCATATTTGTGATGTTGTATGCATAAAATAAATTGAGTAGGCTTTGTTAGTGTTGTTATGACATTTTTTTACCTCAAATAGAGAGATCGACATGTGATGTGGATGGGAAAATAAAGAGGTAGAATGCTTGTGCATTGGAAAAGACCATAATTAGAACATAAATAGGCTCAGGAAAATGAGCCTCTTTCATGCTTTATATCTATGAACCATTGTGTTTGTTAGAGAAGCATCATGTTTACCTTATATTATGTGAGCTTCATAGTCCCTTGAAAGATTATGAGGGGGAAAAGGGTAAAATGAGGGAAAATGTTTGGATAGCATAACCTAAAAATTAGAGATGATATGCCCCTACTGTGGGTGACTTGAGAGCTACTATAGGCAAGTCTATGACTTAAAGCTTTTTTTTTTAATTTAATCTTATCAATGTGGGAAGCTTACAATGGGATTTTGTATGGGTTAAGATTGTATAAAGCTATGAGAAGCCGTTTTAATTTGTGTTTCCCTTTGAGAACAAATCATGGCTTAGCCATCCTTCAATGGAGTGGTCTAAGCATTTGTTTTTAATTTTAAATAAATATCCTTTAAGGGATCACTCTATTGATAGTAGTAAAGGGAAATTATGCAGTTGTCCTTCAAGGGATCAGTCTACATTGAAAAGCATGATCTGAGACTTTATAACTTTTTCACATATCCCATTTTTTTTGCTTTTATTCATGGACAAGACTATAGAGGCTTAGGAGTTTTCCACTTTGAGGGAAAAACTATACCACTGCATAAGTTAACTAAGTGTATAGGAGTAAGGGTGAAGAGGAAGGGAAATGATTGTAATAAGGATGCTCAAGGGATGAGCTCAATTTAAATACGAGGTAAAGTGATGTTTGTTTAAAAAAAGAATGGTCGTATGTGTAAAGCATTTAAAGGCTCAAGTTCTGGCCTTCCTTCAAGAGAAGACAAGTGATAATTTCTTGAGCCATACTTGTGAGTTATGATATAAGGTCCAAGCCAATTAGGAGAAAACTTATGCTATTTTCTTTTCTCCATGTTTGCCACATGTTAATTTTCTTATAAGATAAGATCTCCTATATTGAAATATCACTCTTTGAGGTTTTCGGTATGAACATGTTTGATACACTCTTGATAGATTTGGAGGTGGTTAAGGGATATGAGATGATGATCATCAAGAAATTCAAGTTGAGCCAAATGTTCTTGGTAAAAATCATCATTAGTAAGTATGTCATGTAGAGAAATGTGAAGAGAAGGAATCTGGACCTCAAGAGGCAAAACAACCTCTGTCCCATATACCAATGAAAAAGGTGTAGCACTCATAGGATTTTGAATGCTAGTACAGTAAGCCCATAAAGTAAAAGGAATGTGTGTGTGCCAATCCTTGCCTACATAATTGACTACCTTCATGAGAATTTTGGTCAATGTTTTGTTAAAAGCTTCTATCTGTCCTTTAACTTGTGGATAGTATGGTGATGAGAAAATTAATTTGATTCCAAATGTATCACAAAGACTTTGAATAGTCTTGTTTTTGAAAGAATTGTTATCTATTATAATCTTATGAGGGACACCAAAATTACAGATGATGTGATGGTTGATGAAGTGAATAATTATTTTAGCTTTATTGGAGATGAGATGGATGGCCTTGACCCACTCGGTGAAGTATTCAATGGTAGTAATGAGAGAATGATGACAGAGGGATGAATGAGGGTTAATCTCTCTGATTAGATCTAAGCCCCATGGGAAGAAGGGACAAAAGTCTTTGGTGACTTGTAATGCATGTTTAGGAATGTGAAAGAGGTTAGCATGTTATTGACACTTGATACAATGCGAAATGTATTCAACACAATCTTGATGAAGTGTGGGCCAATAATAGCCAAGTCGAAGGATACACTTGGCAACTTTATGACCATTGAAATACCCACCACAAATCCCATCATGGACTTCCTTAATAGTGAAAGGAGTCTCAATACTAGTAAGGCATCTAAGGAGAATACCATAAAAACCTTGTTTATAGAGAAGTCCCCCTAGTATAGTGTAACAAGTGACATGTCTTATGAAGGCTCGTTTCCCATTATTGGAGAGATCAGAAGGGGTAATAAAGAAGGAAAGATAATCTTTGAGTTATTTGTAACATAAGTCATGTGGGTTGGCTATTACATTCCCAACAAAGAGGATGTTAGCTGAGACATAGGAGGGTAATGTTAAGTAATGCACGATGACATAAATTCTTGAAGAGGAGGATGAAGAGGGTATGTGTGAAGCAAGTGAAGCCATCATGTTAGCAAACTTGTTTGTAGATAGAGGAATAGTTTTCAAGATATAAGAGTCAAATGATCCCAATAACATATCTACACAATGTTTATATCACTATAGAATTTCATTTTTTCAAAGGTAGGAACCATTAGCCTGGTTAACCACTAGCTGAGAATCACCAAAAATGGTTATGGATTTGATACCAAAAAGGAGAGTTGTTTGAAGTCCTATAATCAAATACTCATATTTGGCCGTATTGTTAGCACATTCAAAATCTTGTTTAAATGACAAAGGCATAGGCTCTCCATCTAGATGAATAAGAATGACCCTGACACCTCCACCATGTTGACATTTATATCTATCAAAGAACATCATTTGATAGGAGATGTCATCGGTGGAGAGCATTACAATAGATTCATTAGGGAATCCAAGGTTTGAAGGTTGATTATTAGGTAAAGGGGCAACAAATAACTAGTCAACGATTGTTTGCCCTTTAATAGACTTTTTTTTAATAAACTCTAAGTTGAATTCAATAAGAAGAATTAGCCATTGAGCTACACATTAGTTGTGATATGGTTTGAATACATGTATTTGAGGGGATTAGTATGGGTGAAAACATAGGTTTTGTGATTTAGGAGATAATAGTGTAGCTTAGAGGTGGAAAAGACCAATGCAAGGCAAAGTTTTTTAGTATGGGTATATCAAGTCTCATAATCAATAAGTGTGTGGCTTATGTAATAAAATACAAGCTCTTGATGTTGATCATCTCGATGCACAATCATAACACCTAGAGAGTGGTATGTTTTAGAGATGTATAAGTAGAAAGGATGATTTTCCTTAGGTGGAATAAGAATTGGTGGGGAAAGGAGGTATTGTTTAAGTGCGTTAAAAGTCTCATAGCAATATGTATTCCAATAGAAGGAGACATCCTTTTTTAGGAGATGGTGAAAGGGTTAGCAGTGATCAGACAACTAGGAAATGAAGCAATAAATTGACTAAAGTTTACCCTATAGGCTATGGAGTTGTTTGATATTATTACGTGGAGGCATCTCTAGGATTGATGTAACCTTAGCAAGATTGACCTTGATACCACATATAGAAATGATAAAACCTAAGATTTTACCAAAAAGAACACCAAAGACACATTTCTTTGGGTTTAGTCAAACATTATATTAGAGGAGATGAGAAAATATAATTTCAAGAATTGTCAAGTGATCCTAAAAAAGTTTAGGTTTGCTGAGTAAGTCATCCACATAATTTTCCATAATTTTATGTGGGATATCATGGAAAATGCAAGTCATGGTACATTGGTAAGTTGCATCATCATTCTTCAGGCCAAAAGGCATGACTCGATAATAGAAAGTCTCCCATGGGGTAATAGAGGTTGTCTTGTGTTGATCCTCAAGAGTAACCAAGATTTGATTAAATCTAGAGAATTTGTCCATAAGTGATAGCATCTCATGGCCAGCTTTCAGATCAACAAGTTGGTTAAACTTGGAAATGGGAAATTATCTTTTGGATAAGCAAGGTTTAAATCATGATAGTTAGTGTATATGCAGATTCCCCTGGTCATTTTTGTGATAGCAACAATATTATAAATCTAATGTGGTTAGTCGATGGGTTGGATAAAGTTTACAAATAGGAGGTGTTAGATATCTTCTTTAACAAAGAGAGAAATATGAAGATGTATCTTGCAAAGCTTTTACTTAATAGATTTAACATCTCGATTGGTGATAATGTTATGAGTGATGATAGAGGGGTCAATGCTAGGCATGTCATTGTAAGACCAAGCAAAGGATTTTCTATGGTCATTAATAAATGTGGCATAATCAACTTGCTTAGAATAATCTAAAGATTGACCAATCTTGAGGGCATGAGGGTTGTCTTTAGAGGGTAGGTTGATGTCAATGGTGGATTCATTTAACATAGCTTGTGTTTCAGATAGGAGTGATTGTTGGATATAAGAATCATCCATACCCATGTAGGTGAGGATTACATCATCATCTTGACATTGGATAGTGTTAATAGTAGGAGAGTCTTCATCAATTATTTTAGGATGAATGAGAGGAAGGGACCTTATTTCCTTACCCTAACAATAGGTGAGAGGCCCCAAATGGATGGTATTTATTGAAAAAAATTAGGAGGTATAGATACCTCTGATTTAGTTGGTGATGGTGGAGAAGGAGAGATTGGTTCTTTGATAATTGGTACATGGGAAGTCTTAATGAGTTTAGTTGTTTCATCATATCCTACTCCATGCCTCTTTTTGGTATTTTCAATGGTGTTGCCAGTAGGATATTCAATAGGCATATGGATAGCTTATTCGTAGCAACCCAAATCAAATCCTTTCTAAGCACACCTATAGAGATAGGTGTGAGCAAGTTTACGATTACTCAAGAAAGAGAATTTATAGGTAAATGGTTGTGGTGAATAAGATGGATGGCTAATAGTGGGAGCTTGATCAATTCCCCCATATGTGAAATTGGTTTGAAGGTTAAGGGGTCCATAAGGGATGACCATCCAAATATAGGGATCATAATTTGGGTGCATGTGAATACTTCCATACTCTTGTGGAGTATAGAACATGTCGAGCATCAACAAATGATATTCATTGAGTGATAAACATTAAAAGGTCTCGTCCATGGGATCTTTATCAAGAATTTGTGTTACTAGTATTTGAGTAACCAAGAGAGTGGAGCTTGTAAAAGCTTTAGAAGTATCATGAGGAAAAGATGATGTTTTCAATGGAATGAGAACATCATTGGGACTATAGGCCATGTTGCATGTTTTAAACATAGGTGGGTCAGTAGGTATGACATGTACTTGTTCATCATGTTCAAACTTGACATAATGGTGCAAAGTTGAGGGTACACATGCCATAACATGTATTTAATGTCATCCAAGTAGTATGTTATATTAAAAATCTCCTTCCATAATGTAAAAGAGCTCAAAAATATTGTGTGGACCTACATAGATATGTAAGACAATAGTACCCACTGTAGTCACTATAGTATCATTAAAGGAGTGGAGTACCACATCAGTTTGACACATACAATTATTGGAAAGGGATAGTTGTTTGTAGGCATGGGTGGAAATAATATTAATAATAGCTCCCCCATCGATCATAACTCTATTGATATGAGTTTGATCAATAAATGCGGTATTAAAAAGGGCAAAATCCCAATCATTAGGATGTTGAAGTGGAATTTCTAAATCACTAAAATAAATTAGGGAGACAAAATTAAGGGAGCCAACCAAAGCTACAAGAGGTTGGGGATCATTTGATTGTACCTCAATCACTTAAAAAGCACTAATCAAAGCTTGATGGTGTTGGGATGAGTTTTGGATTAACTCATACATAGACATTTTAATAGGATTTTGGTGAAGTTATTTCACCATTGAGCTTTAAATAATGTCTGAAGATGTTATTTTAGGAACACCCAAGATGGAAATATTAGGATTAGGAGGTGGAGTGTGTTTGACAAAAGGATGAGCCTAAGGAGAAGCAACCTTTTCCTTAGCTTTATATTTTTGGTGTGACTGTGTGGCCATATTAACTATATTTATTTGAAATGTCAGTGAAGGAGGTGGTAAAAGGGTTGCGAAAACATATTTGGAATTGAATTTAGGTAGAATAGTAAGAGGCAATATGGATGCCAAAGGTGGAATAATAGGAAGGTTAATGGTAGTATCACTAAAGAGAGTGTTGACATCAAAGTGTTATCAAATGACTACTGTGAGGGCTTTATAACTCTCAGTATAGTGTCTATGTGAATGATGATATAAACGCACTTGTGTATCATTAAACCAAGATGGTTTCATTCCAAGAGGACTATAAGGCTTAATAAGAGGAAGAGTTATTATGAAATATTTCAATAACTAACACAATAAAAAGCTTTGAGAGCCTACAAGTGGACTCGCACTGTTGTGCTAACAAGAGTGGACACTTTCTTGTGTTTTGGTGTTGAAAAAGAAATTTTATGTGGTGCCTTATTTGGTGATGGTAGAGTTACGTGTTCTGTTGTCACTTTCTTAGTGTAGATGTGAGAGGCCTACTAGATGGCAAAGGTAGGAGTGGAGGTAGCTTAACCTTTTATTTTGCTTGGTTAGGTAATATTCCAACTAAAGTAGAGGGGTGTGGCCCCAAAATGGATGGTAAAGTTGAAGGTTGAAGAAGGGATCAGTGAGATCTAGGGGGCTTAACATTATTCTATAATTTAGGCCACAAAACTCCAACTTGTGGTTGAGGAGTTAAATCTAATTTCACCTATGGATGAATTAAATTAGAAACTAGGTGTACACCTAAGGGTCTGATCTACTTTAATGTAATAGATTCGTATGAGGGTAAGGGTTTTGACATAGATGGATGAACTTTAAGTGATTTTGGTGAAGAATCTCTAGCTTTGCCAAAGACCTTGGGGTAAAGGGTAGTAAGGGGATTGGTGGTAAAGGTTGACATTCATTGTGTTGGATAAGGAGTTTTTAGACAGTCCCAAAATACCACATGGTCTAGCCTCATAGAGTCAAAAAATTCTAGACTTTTTACCAAATGTGAGAAAGGTTTAGATGAGGTTGAAATAGGACTTACGATTGTGTATTTAGAAGGATATGGTGTTTGGGAAAGAGGGAAATTATTGGTTTCTTCTACATTAGGCCAAAGATATGAAAGAACCACAATGAGGTCCTCTTCGATAGAGATGGGAAAAGATACATGGTCTACCATGGGTGGAGGGGAGGTAGGTGAAGAAGGTTCCTCAAGAGGGTAAAGCATATGTATTATGGCTCCCTCAACATGTGGGCAAGGCATGGGTAAAGTATGATCCTCCATAGGTAAAATAAGGGGTAAGAGTGGTATAATTGGAGTAGGCACAATAGGTCTCTCATCTATTATGGGAGTAGATAATACTGACTCTTATAAATGCAAAGGTGGATTGGGTGGGTTACTACTCTTTATAGGTCGAGGAGAAGTATGTGAAGAAGGTTCCTCAAGAGGTTATAGTGTAGGAATGATGTTCCCTTCAACATGTGGTTGAGGAACCAGGTAAGGTGTGGTCTTCAAGTGGTAAGAGGATAGGTAATATTGGTGCAAACAAAATTGGCATTACAGGCTCCTCAGGTGGCAAAAGGAGTGGTAAAGGAGGCTCTTCCTCTCGAGGGAGCGGAATAGGTGAAATAGGCTCTTCTACCTAAGGAGGAAGAATGGGAAAAAAAATGCTATTGAATGTGGGGGAGGAGTCAATGAAATGGATGTCGCCTGTTGAAGGGAAGGTTGAACTAGAGGTAAAGGAAATGACATATTAACCATATGGATATTATGATCACCTGAGTTAGTTATGGATTGGAAAATATTTTGATTTGGTGAATGGTTAGGAAAAGGGTGTTTGAACACATCCATACATTGATTAGGGGGTGAATTAGGATCATCCAAGATGAGATCAACTCTATCAAGCATATCTTGAATAATGTTTTTAAGTGTCTTATAGTTATTAGAATTGTGGCCTTTAACTTGATGGTAACCATAAAATTCATCTTCCTTGTACTAGGTTGGGATAGGATGGGAAGGGTCAAACTATATATGAGGTTTGATCCGAGGAAGGGTTATGACACCTTGTTGTAATAGTTTCTCCAAGATAGATGTATATGACTCCCAAATATGAGTGTATTGTCTTTGTTCATATCATTGTTGGAATTGCTTGGTTAGATTTTGGGAAGTCAAGGAATTCAATTGGTTTGTGGTTGTGGAAGAGGCTGACTTAATGACCACTGCATTGGTAGAGCCTTTAGATTTTTGGTTAGAGGGAGAAGTTTTAGAGGAGTCATTTGATTTATAATTGGGATTATTACTATGCAACTTGACTTTGCCTTCATCTATAGCATGAACATTGAGTTTTAGTGCCATTATAAAGGCCTCATCAAATGTGTAGAAAGTTTGCACCTAGAGTGTGGATGAGATGTGCTTAGCACATGCCCTTGAGAAGATCTCAATAAGCTTAGGTTGGGGTAAGGAGAAGGAGAGTTGATTGATCAATCTTCTCCAATGAGTGACATAATCTATAATAGACTCGTCATCAAATTGTTTGATAGAATAAAGGTCTATTATAGAAACCTTCTTAAAAATGTTAATAGTGAAATGGTCTAGGAATATTTGTGTGATTTAGGTAAATAAGCAAAGGGAGTGCTGAGGTATAGAGCTATGCCAATCCAAGGCAGCACCTAAAAGAGATAGGTAAAGTGTGAACTAGTAACACATCATCATGCCCTATTAAATAATAAGCATGTCTAAATTCTTACAAGTGCTATTGTGGGTCCTCTTTACTATAGAAATGAGTAAATCTAGGGAGTTCCCATTGGCTTAGATAATGGTGAATATGCATAGAAGGGTAGATTGGTTCATTGCATATCTGATCATAAGATAACACATTCTTTGAACTAGAAATGGATGTCTCTAGATTAGACATCTTGTCTATTAGCATCTTAATGAGGTATAGAGGGGGATTAGTTTGGGGGATACCTCCTAAGTTATAGGGAAGCTGCTAAGAAGCAGAGGGAGTGTATGACATAGCTTGTTGAGGTTGTGTCAGATCAACATAAGGATAATGAGTCATAGGTTGGGGTGCAAAAAGAAAAGGGGCTTGTCCCATTAGGTTGGAGACTATACCTTGGTTGGTTGTTATTATTGAAGGTTGGATTATTGGCATGGTTAGATTGGATGAAGGGTGATTCATAGCTCAGGTAATTATAGGTGTTAGGGTAGATGGAATAGGTGCCACTAAATTCTAAAATGGGGTGTGACTTGACTGAATTGGTTGTGGTTTTGAAAGTAGGGAAGTCACACTAGGGTTTAGGTGGGATTGGGTAGTTGGAGATGCTACATTCTGGACATTGTTTATAGTTAGGTTACTCATTAAAGTGGTGGTTTGGGTAACCATGGGGAAAATAATGGAGGTAACTAAAACTAAGGTTATCTCTATTAGAGAGGTTGGCATACCATAGATTGGGTCACCTGAAGAATTATAGGTTTGGCTCATAACAAGGTAATGTTGAAGGGCTACCACATTATGATAAATAAATTTAGCAAAATCTTGATCTCCCTTAGGCACAATGGGAATTTAGTTAGGGTTGAGAGTATGCTCTATATCTAAAGTATACTCCATGATAGATTTGAAAGTGAGAGGGGTAGGTGGAAGTGGTTGTCAGCTTGTATAATCGACAATAATTTTGGCTTGATCTCATGTCAATACCATGCAAGAGGAAGTATATAAAGTCTTACTACCTATATTAGAAATAGAATAAGGAAAAACCAAGTTTGAGTATAGGTAATTGGGTTATTTTAGCTTATTGTTTTGAGCAGATAAAATTACACAGTCGTCAACATTGGTCACTTGATCAATGTCAGTAGGAAACATTCACTGAGATCAGTGGAATAACCAATATTGGTAGGTAAAATATATCGATACTGGTAGGGTTAACCGATGTCGATCACAGTGATATCTTAGGAGATGGAAAATCTGATGTTTTAAGAAACTAGAGGTTGAAACTAGGTAAAATAATGGATGTAAAAGGTCTGTGTAAGAAGGAAAACACTTAGAAAACCTGAGATGATAGGTTATATAAACTGAGTATTATAAATAGTATTGATTTTGTGAATTAATAGGAAAATGCCCTTACTAACTCTAAAATATAGAAGGTAATAGAAAAGCATAAAAAGAACATACAATCAACAACTATTAAGTCCTAGAGATTAATTTTTAGTCTCGTGTTGGCTTATGCCTTAATCAGATAGTGGGAAGAGAATTTGATTATCAAAGGTACTAGAAAGAAATCTATAGCTAGTTTTAGGTTAGTTTTAGTGCTCAAGAGGAAATCTATGTTAGACTAGGTATGTGGCTTGTTATAGGAGCTTGCTCTCCACACTTCATGAACTTGGATCTGAGCCAAGCCACTTAGCCAAAATATACCTTCTATTTAGAGATTATACTCCACTAGAGAATGGAGTGGGTTCTCCCCTTGGTGGTGAAATCCAAGTAGGATAGCTAGGTAGGGTAAGGTGATCCACCAGAGGATGAAATCTCGATGGGCCTTTTCTCAAGGAGTTTAGATGTTTGTTTATATGAATTTTATTTGGTTATGTAACATATGTGCACTACAATTTATTCAAAATTCTTGTAATTAATTAGGTGAGTTAATATGCAACAAGCAAACAATGAGATGCAGTAAGTTTTAAACCCAAATCTGAAATGTTTAGATTCGAATGAAAACAAAGATGAAATAGGAATAGAGTATGAATTTCACTATCCTAATGTGCATGTAAGAATAAGTAAAGAAAAGATTCTATTTTTCAAACTTGTAAAAGAAAATGATAAATTGCTTTTAGAGGCGAAGAGAAAAGAAAGAAAATTTTAGATTAATGCTATTTAAATAGAAAATAAAATGTTGAATTTTTCATTTTAAGGGAAAAGAGAAGGAAGAAGTGTAAGAAATGAAATTTTCACTATAATGCACCTATATGAATGCTTAAAACAAGAAATGAACCCAAGGAAAACTCCAGGGTCCCATCGGGCATGCCAAAATTGTTTTGCTAAATTTTGTCTATTTTAAGTCTGAAGAAAAACAAAAAGAATGATGAGGATAAGTGATTAGAAAGAACCTAGATTGGTTTACACGTCATATCCAGATGTTGTGAGCACTCTTCTTTAGTTGGGGAGGACTACCTACAAGTAAGAAAGCACTACCACAAGATGGTTGTTATTAGTTAAATGAGTGGGCTACCAAGTTATGCACTTGTTCTAGGAAGTGTGAAACTTCCTTAGAGATGATAGTCCACTTTTGAGAGATAAAATAATAATAAATAACTAAAAGAGAGGTAAAGAGAGAGTGAAAGAGAGATAAGATTACCATTATTAACAAATTTTATGTAGTAGAGAGTGACAGGGTGCAGGTGATGTACTCTATTTGTATTTTAGAAGTTGTTTGGGTAGGTTTTGAAGAGGTTAGGGAACCCATAGTCACCAATGTCGATAGGGGAGTGACCGATATTAGTTATACTACTAAGATCAGTAGTGAGGTGACCGATGTTGATTAGTCTATTGAGGTCAGTAGGGGCAATAACTATCTAAGAGTTTGTAGAAGGCTTTTTTGAGTATGGGAACTGGTTTGGATCAAGTTTGGGAGGTTGGGAGAGTTATGAGAGAGAGATTATGGTTTGGGTAGATCTGGTTAGAGATTTGGTGTGTCAGGTTAAGGAAAAACAAGTGAGGAAGATTTATAACTCCCTCATGGGGGTTTAATCAGAAGTGCATAAAGCAATGCACAATAGATATAAAAAAATAGTAGAATAAATGTTTAAAAGACCTATAAGATAAGTGATGTACTTAGCTGTGGTTACTAAATGATATGTTCTAGATTGATGATCCTTAGTAGGGATTTTGAACCTGAATGCTTAAACAAAGAGAACAAGTGGGTGTTGTTAGTCCTCAAGAGCTTAGTTGCTAATCATGATTGACTTATGCAAGATGTCAGTAAGCCAGGATATCAAAAATATAATGCTGAGAGCTTGAATGAAAGTAAAAATCAATTTTATTATTTTTTTGCTTACCTAAACCTCAAGTTAGAGTTTGGCTTATATTACCGATGTCAGCAATCCCACTAATGTCAGCCATGGGTTGACCAATGTCGATGGCCCTAAAATAGGTAATCCTTACTATTTTTGGCCTATTTTTTATTTTTCTTCATGCCGAGTGTGGAACCCATTATAAAATGGTAAAAATAAGAGGTTAGGAAGGACGTAGTTGATTAGGAATTTAGTTTGGAAGTGGGAATAAATTTTGGGTAGTTAGGATGAGGGGACTAGGTCTTGAAGTGACTCATAATGTGTGAATTATTCATAGGGCAAGGTGGCCAGATAAGGTGGTAATATGGTTTTTAATTAACTTAATTAAGTATTTTAAATTAATTAAATTTGTGAGGGGTGAAAGTATGGGTTAGGGAGGTTAATTTTTATTATTGAAAAATGGATTAAAAAGGGGTTCCGGTATAGGGAATTATGCACATGTGTGTGATGTGATTTTGGTGTCTATATATTTCACCATTGAGGTAAATATTTTTTAGAATTACCTCATCCATTTGATATATGGAATCACCTCTAGGTGTTGGTAGCCTATTAGGTGAGGTGAATCTATAGTTTTGGGGCTAGCTCCATTGATGCATCATCTAGAACTCAACTCCTAAACATACTTGCTTGTCAATTAAAATGGATATAATGATGTATGAAACAAACCTATGCTATGGGAGGTGATGCAAATATATATTTTATCTCCTCTACTTGATCCTTAACAACACTTATGAATATAACAAGATTGATTTCTAATACTCTCTCTCTCTCTCTCTAAAATATTCTTACACATCAGTGTTTCATATATAGGTTATGATAGATGACTATGACATAAGGATGATGAATGAGAGGCCTGATTCAAGACACTATCAATAAATTTTCAATATAATTATAATCACTAACACATCCACACACCATGTAACCTACATAAGATAATCCACTAGTACATAGGTGAAGACAAGGACCTACAAAAGAAGAAGAATCAATGAATTGTGAAAATATAACTAGCATCACAACACTATATTACTAGCATAAAAGAGGATAATTCAGTATTTCATTATCTCAAGGTTGTAGATACAAATGGGTAACACTTTCACATACCCATTAGACAGACACGTATAATGGATTTATATGCCCAATTTATAGAATAAGATGAGAGAGAGAAAGAGATAACTAAATCTCATCAATTATATAATACACTTTTATTTTTAGTTTCAAATTAGGAAGATAGTGCATGATACACCACCTTCTAGCCCTCTTCAATGCATTAGTCATGCTTAGTTGATGATCTTCAATGATGTATGGCATATAAGAGGTGTAGTGGAAGCTAATACAATCCTATTTTGACCTCCTCAAAGTGTGGACATGATAAACTTGGTCAACCAACTCCTTTTATTCAGTTACAATGGTAGAACTGTGGTCTAGTTGGCTTTTATGGAGCACTAAACAACTTAACTCTTCCTTTTACATGTTGACTAGGTCTAAAACTGACCCATCCTCCATAATGACCATGAAATGTGAATTATTTACTCAATGTATAAGTTAAAATTATTTTTATGGTCCTGCATTTACTCTCTTATCAACCCTATACATGAAGAGATACTCTTTTGTTGAACAAATAGGCCTACGAGGCAACTAAGCCTAGTCACTCAGTCCTAATCACTTGGATGGTCATGAAAAGTGGATATAGCCTTCTTAATTGGTTATTGAACATTATTAATGATAAAAAATCATCTTGATCCATGATTTATGCCTTTCAAGTAGTGTCTACATACTATTCTTACTCATCTAGGTGCCTAGGTCATCTTTCATTAGCACCTCTAGACTACCTCTTTAGTCTAGGCCTATAAAAAGAATTTCCAAGGGTAAATGAGTGTAAATTTTTACATAAGAGGGTATGATACACTTTTCCTCATCTTCCATAATGATTTTAAAGTGTT
Source organism: Torreya grandis (assembly GCA_037957365.1). Classification (NCBI taxonomy): domain Eukaryota; kingdom Viridiplantae; phylum Streptophyta; class Pinopsida; order Cupressales; family Taxaceae; genus Torreya; species Torreya grandis. Next base: position 12,701,874 of record JARHVA010000012.1, on the reverse strand, counting down.
CATATAGCTATGCACCTTGAACTTACCATGGAAACTTTTAAAAAATAGGGCGTTTATTACATTCATACAACTATCCATACAAACCAATGGCATGAATAATAACTTTTAAGAGTTTAAGATGTGTTATAGGTGTTTTATAATCTATTTCAATGAATTTTTATGCATTTCACTAAATTTTTCCTCCATCAGGTTCCTACTAGGGTTTAGCAAGGGTTTTAGGTAGTAAACATTGTTAGGGATTGTTCATAAAGAACATATCCCTAACCCTCAAAATAAAACTAGAAAGCTTAAGTAGGAGGATAGTAATAATCACACCAATAAACACCTATACCCATTCAACTAATCCTACAATACCAATCATAAAACTATACTCTCTCAATCTCTTTCATAGTGCAAACAATGCTTTTAAGGTGGTTGGGATCTTAGTGATGATTCATAGAACTGGGGGGTTTGATGACAAAAAAAATGTTATGAGTCTTAAATAAAAAACCATCTACACCTTATAAAAAATACTTAGGTTCCCATGCAATTTATTCATGAAGTTATAAGTACTAAACTACGGCCTCTCGAACTCTTCCTAGTGCATAACAAGGTTTTAGACTACCCTTCCTCTTTAAAAATTGTTCATAGCATGTAGGAACCTAATAATAAAACAATAATGTTGGAGGTAATATAAATTTGAAAACTAATTAAAGAGACATTTACACCATGAACATCTTCCATGGAATTCTAAGCTTCTTAAGGCTACTTTTCGAACATGCAGGTCTATGTGTGGGACCAAGAGAGGATTTTTGGACCAAAACATTTCAAAATGTATTTCATGGTTATAAAATCATATAATAAGGTGTCAAGTATTATATATCATATCCCTCAATTATATCCAATGGTTATTTACCTTTCAAAAGGTCTACCAATCTATTTCTCACAATTTGAGGGTTTGTAGGCCATTAGGCTAGTTTGGCTCTAATGGCCTTGCTTAGAGTTTGTATATAAATTATAAAGGCTCCAATTCTTGTGGAAAATACTTATATGAATCCTTATGATTTTAATAATCATATAAAACCAATTTTAATTTCAATATTTCATATTTCCTTCACACTTTTTTCAATAGACTTGAATCTCTCTACTAGGCATTATTGAAATAGCCCTGTTGTGATTAATTTAGATCTGATGTCTATTAGTGAAAAATAATGATTGTCTTATTGAAAATTCACATACCTTATACCATATACACATTTACACATATTTTTTCCATGGTTTATAAAGTTCTTTTGGTCTTGTACCTCATCATTCCATAGAAAACTCACCTCATTTACTTGAAGATGAAGACCTATAGGTTTGCAGACTTGTAGGTCTCAATTTTCATTGTTTCAAGACATTCATGATGAATTAATTGATAATATTGTAATTAAATCATATTTTCACCATATATTAAAAATATACATGTCCTTTTAAACCCTCATAATTCTCCAACAATGCAAGTTTTATCAAATCTCCATACATAGGCCTATTTATTACCATTTAGTCCCTTAAGGCCTAATTGGACCTTATACCCTTTGGATTGTCTTAAATATCCTTAGTGTAACTCTCTGAGGTTATTTTTATAATTTTGGATGGATTTAATATGTGTCTTCATCTCTCACAACCTTAGGCTTCCTGTAAAACTTGATAATTTCTGCCATAACCCTGTAGGTACACAATTAGGTGTATGCCTTTCTAGCACATGATGATGATCTATTATTGTGAGAAAGTGAAACACATGATATAAAATCATAGGTTATGATTAATATATGAGGACCTATATATATTATAGTATTTCCTCATGATCCTCTATAGCTATCAATAGTAGAAACACCTCTATTCACCATTGTAATGAAGGTCACTTCATGTGTGGTAGCCATACTTAGGTCTAGGACTTGAAGGAGGTTGAGTGTTCAATTGGTAGACAACCAGTGACTTGAGAAAGATTGGATGAGTGTAAATAATACACCATCACAACACATAACTATGATTCATGCCTTTTATGCATCTAAGACCCTAAAATATCAAGAAACAAACTATCCTCAAACTACAACTGCTCTTGAATAAGGATTCCTTGTTTCCTTGAAATCACACATGACAACCAATAATAAATAACAAATTGGAATAGTTGTGAATACTCATAAAATACATATAAAACCACCACTTTCATAAACCAAGCTAATAATGCATTAAAACTATTCCAAAGTTGACCCTATGTAAATGCAGTTGACAAATCTAATCACTTAGGTTCTTAACATTTATTAATAAAGCATGGGTCATCAATTTGGAAAGCAATCCTGAGTATTGGAAGGAAATTATACCCCCTTAATCTTCCCATAATATCATGTCACCATTATCTCTCCTCTAGGACTGATGCAAAATCATTGGCCATTTTAGAGTTACTAAGAGGCTGATGGAGAAAAGAGATAGGTTTCTGACTTTTTCTAGGATTTTAAAGCATGCATTTTCTTCTTTGATGCCTAAAAGGGATATAAAATTATGTTTCTAACCTATTATGACTCTGTCTTTATTGTACAAGTGTATACACATCTTGAAAACACTTGTAAAACATCATTTATATGTAATTTTTTAGGTTTGAGGTCTTGAAAGACCATTGGAGGACAAGAGGAGGGAAACTATTAAGTAAAATATGCTTTCAAATTAGGGAGTATAGATGGAGGGAAGATAAAAGGTCATTTTTTCACACATGCAGGGCCCTTTTGATAAATTAAAATATATTTGACCCCTTAAAAGACCCCTTTTTGCATATGATACCACTTTTTCATGACTTGAAATGGTTGAGACCTTTAAAAACTCCTCATTTAAATGTGACACCTTATTCAAATACTTATAACTACATGGTTAACTCATATGACATATTTGTTAGACATTTGATGACCTTATAGGCTATTAAAGCTTAAAACAATATTGACTAATAGGTTATATAATATGACCTTGGGTACATCATTAGACCTCATGTAAAGACTCAAACATGACTTGGACACCTTCCACATATTGCTAACTCCTTAAGAAGTGGCTAAAATAATATAAAATATAATAAGAATAGGAAACCTTAATCTCTTTAAATACCTTAATTTATGTTAAAGTACCTTAACCTTATCAAATAAGGTATAAACCATTATTTAGACTTCAATGACACTTGACACCCTTCTATTCACCCAAGGACAACCTATGACAACCTAACACATCATCCAATGACTTAAAACATGCTATCACATAATAGTTTCTCAAGCCACTATGCACACAATCAAACCTTAAACAATGCAAAAAGGCTTAAAAAATACTATTTGAATATCATGACAAGATTTAGGAAGCCTCATGCAAGTTTGAAGTGGGTCTCGTGAGAAATTTTAGAAATATAAGGTTTGATATTTGGCTTGGGAGGCCAAATTATCAATAGTAAGTATTGGTTTTTATTATTCTCTCACCTAAAATGGGGGCATATCAGTGGGGGCATGTGATAGAGGCATGTTATCCACATTTAGCACAATTTTTAGATTTAGTGGTGCATGTCATATAGGCATGGCTTCCACATATTTATAGTTTCAAATTCAGTGGGGGCACGATTTGGAAGTGTGTTATCCACACTAATTCAGTATTTGACACACCTATATTTAGTGGGGGCATGTTTTGGAAACATGTCCTCCATATTGGCACTTATATCAATTTTTAGATTTAGTGGGAGCATGCTTTGGAAGCATGTTCTCCACACTTATTCAGTATTTTTCACACAAAGATTCAATGGGGACATGTTTTGAAAACATGTCCTCCACATTAGCACTTATTTCAATTTTCATATTTCTCCATAGACAGTTAGGGCATGCCTTGAATCATGTTATCCACACTCACACAATTTATAAATTGGCCAAAGCACATAGTTATATAATTCATATTCACAGTTATGGCAAAATTCTATACATCGGTACCATTTTTATACATAATTTTAGTATGAGACATATCTAAGGTGCATATGCTATGCAATGTACACCTAATATTTCAAAATCCAAATCAATTTCAGATTTAAAAACACTCTTAGGGATTATCATCACCTAATAGGATGGAATTTTATGGACTATATTGAGCAAATATATTATAGTATTTTATTTAATTTTGGTATGGTTTAGGTGATTAAATCACTCAATCTTGCCAAATTTTTGGGTTGGACTTGATTGTATCATCTAGCCTCACTATTTTGATAATATGAGTTGAATTTATTCACTCATGCTCACTAGGTTATAAGTATTATTGGGTTGTATGGTTGAGCTAATCTCAACTTTTAGGTGGAAACTCACCTTTACTCTAAGGTTGGGGGAATGTGCCTTTCAATCTCTCTCTGTCTATATCCTTAGATATATGCAATTTCTATATTTATATATATTTGTCGTAATCTCATTTTCATATCCTTATAATGATACATCTTTCAAATCAACTTTCCAATAGGTAAGACAATTACATCAAGACATAGGTGCACTCCTAAACCTTGCTCTTTCAATTTAAATCTTTTGAATACTTTCAATTTCAGATTATATGCACTGATTATTTATGGTAAAATGTTTTGGTTGAAGGTTAGTCACCAACAAAGCACTCAAGTTGGACTCAAACAAATTCAAGGTGCATTATATACACCCAAGTACACATTTATTCTCCTTTAAACCATCAAATTCATTACTAGATTTAAAGGGAGAAAATGTATATGATATTCATGGATTATATAGCAACTCAATCTTGCATACTTGGAAAACTTAGACCTTGGATTTTCCTCTCAATTTTAAACCTTTCCTACTTTCAAAAGTGTCACATCTATTATATCTTGTGCCCCTTGGAATATCCCTTGGTATAACTAGTCTTATGTTGATGACCCAAACCTAATATTTTCTCAAAATGATTAAAACTTTCTTATTTTCCACCTATGAAAGTTTTGATCCTATACCTACTTTCCTATTCCCTAAACACTAGCATCCCAAATAGATGCTTGTGTCGATACAGGTGTCTTTATTTGACGTAAGTGTCTAATGACCTAAATTTATCTAATTTGCAAATGAAATGTATCCTAATGGTCAACACAAATTATTTAATGCTATTTATTTCTTGATAGGAGTGGCATATATTCATAACCATTCCTCATTCATTCCTCACCTAGAAAATACCTAAGAAAAATTATCAAAGCATTCAATCAAACAATCAATAAAGCAAAAGCTTTCCTATTTTCTCCTATTATCATATTAGTCATAGGAACATTATATACATAAGTATAAATTATTGAATGAGCAACCCAAGAGCTATATTTTCCAAGTTACAAGATGGGTTACTATTGTACTTGATTTTCACATATTGTATGATTCAACAAAAATCCAACACATATAGGATAACAAAATTAGTTAAAGTCCCTCTTTGGAGAGTTGGATATTTAGGCAACACTCATTAATAGAGGGGTCTTTGGGGTCTATTTGACACTGTGTGCCCACTAACTCATTTTTTGCAAGGTTACTATGAAGATGAAGAACTAAGTTTTTGTAAGGAGTGATAGTCTATGACCCATATCTAAATTCATGAAATTGAAGGATAAAATAAACCTAGAAGCGTACAGGTGGTCACATCCTTTTCTAGTAGGTATTTCATATAATATACCTATGTTAGGTTCAAATAGTAGCATTGATATAACCACCCAAGACTAACACTAGTGTTTGTAGCTCTAGAGGCACTTAATCCAAGTTTTGGTAACTATTTTATAACCCTCTTCCAATCTACTATTTGCTTATTCCAGATCCAATATTATGTTTGTATCAAAACTAGCTAAGTACATTGTTTCTTTGTCATTTCCATATCTAACATACTTGTACTTACTATTTTTAGCCTATATTAGTTTAATGAATTCATCATATATTATATCTAACTTTAACATCTAATTGGCCTACTATAGATATAGTTTATCACCCTTATACATTAGGCTATCTCTATCCCCTTTAAACCTATATAAATCTAGTTTAGATTTTTAGGGTTAAACAAGTTACATAAAAACCTCTCTTAGCCATATGAATAAGCACACATAAATGTCATACTTTTTTATACTTTAATGCAACCCTAATCTAGTCTCATTACCTCAAGATACATATAAAATAAATATAAATATTCATATTTATTGGCATTAGAAACTTGAATGGGTTTTTTAATACATATGTAGTTAATAATCATGACTCAATTTGGTTCTTTGAATGGAAGTTACTAAACCTTCCAAGTGAGTAAAAAAATTCTCCATCTTATCTCCCTATGGTATTGAAACTATATGATATTTTAGTTAGGTATCCTTTTTTACAAGTTTTAGACACATAAATTTGGTATTTAAAAATTGTAAACATCAACTTTGACATATATTTGACATACTAAATTGTGTATGCATATTTTTTGATTGTGCACACTTTCCCCTATCCACTTACCTATCTATTGTTTGGCCAACCTCATTTTACATCATATATATTTAGGATATCTCTATTCTATGTACTAATGATTTACAATCCTAAGTATGTTAGTTCATATTCCATATCCTTACTTTTTTATTTTTTTGATAGTGTCTGAAATATTCAGACATTAGAAATTATTGTAGTCATCCACCTTCATTGATAGTGTCATAGAATCCTTGACAACTATTTTTTTAATTCAAATATCTCCCTTGTGTTAGCTGATACATGTTTCACATGTTATTTATAGAGGAAATGATAAAAGATTCCTCTATAAACAAAAATTAATCTTAAGGCCATAGGTATCTAACACTTTCTCACATTCATATTAGTAAACACTATCAAACTTGAGAAATATATTTACACATAATTGAGGCATTATAAAAATAATACACATATGAAATCACATAAAATGAACATCCATAAATTCAAGTTTGAATACAAATTAAAAGGTCAATGTTGTATGTTTTCATGTCAAAATCTAAGGCATTAGATTAAATCGTAGTGGATTATGATCGGGAACACACACACACATAGGTGAGAAAAATACATGCAGTTTGAGACATATTAAGAGTATTGTAATGTAGGAAATTCTCAAGTACTCAATGGGGATATGTTGGGGATATCCAACAGATCATTTTGAATCCCATTTTTAGATCAATTTTGTGTTGAAAGTGGAATTAGGGTTTCAAGGAAAAGAGAAATAAATTCATAAATCATATACAAATTTAGGTACAATGATAAATGATATAATATATAATAAAATTAATATGAATAGTACCAGTAGATAGTGGATAATACTAGTTGTTGTAGGTGTTTAAGATTCATTAGAAACATCCACACAAATTTTGATGGTTTGTTTCTTAATCTTAAATTTAGAAAACTATTACAAAGTCAGTTTAGGGAATGTGACATAGAAAATTAGTAGTATAGATAATAAAATTAGAAAAGTGCCTTTTCCCCTCTCTTTTCTTTGTCATTTATGTTTTTAATAAGTGTAATCAATTTAATGAAAAATGTTATATATTGTGCAATATGAGCTTTAATATTTTTAATGTATTATGAGCATCCTAAATCTTAAAACATTATAGTGAACCCAATATTTGTTTTGAGATTGAAAAACCGTAGGCATTTCCTCCATTAGGGTTTCATCTTCCTTCTTTGGGTTTCATATTTCTCATGCATTAGGGTTTTATATCTAAGTTACGATTTTGTCTTAGTTTCACATAATCCCAATGGAAAATATAACTAATGTAGATTCTAATAAGGAAAATTATTATATATGTTTTCATGATAGATTTTATGATTCACATCAATAATAACTATCTTAATATCTTAAAATTAATCCACACATGATTGATGCATTGTTACATATAACTAGAGATGAACATATAAAAAATACTATGATAGCCACATATGAGGAACATTATGATGATAAATTCAATAATACTAATAAACATGTTAGGGGCATAAATAATAAAATAGATTTCCATAACACTAATATTATTTATACTTTCATATGTCTACACCTATGAATAAATAAGTAATACCCATCCATAGTGTGGGAAAACATAAGTTAATCATATTTATATGGCTATTCCAATGCAACATAATTTTGTGCCTCCTAGGCTTTCCACTCATGCAACATCAACTATTCTCAATAAATGTTATATATGTGATTCTAAAAAACTAATGAAAACTATTCTCATTATTAAATCTAAGTTTTTCAAATTGTAACAATATTATTAGAGAGTGGGCCATTCAACTAATTTTCAAACATTATTACACAACTCATTGGCCCAAAAACATTTCCATTATCCTTTACCTATAATATATATTTCACCTAAGATTAAAATTTATACAATGGTAAGGGTGATCTTGAACTAAACCATAGATATTTTCATGCAGTATGTTTGGATTATAAATCTAATGATATGTTGTGGACCAGGATGTTTCCAAAGAGTCTTAAGGGTTATGCTGTGTGATGAATCTATGACCTTAATTTCAAATCAATACATTATTTAAATTTTGTATTTGGCAATTCCTATCACATTTTTATTTTAATATCATTGATAAGATCTCCTATGCTCAAATTTAAAAACTTAAGCAAGGACATAATCAACCCATTAGTGACTATGTGCTTTGTTATAAAATTGTGCTCTCTAAAATTAAAAATACTAAAACTAATAACAAATTGAAAGACATATTTAAGATAAACATATTTTCTCCTATACAAGAGTCAATTGTTTTTAAACTCATTCAATATTTTCATAACATGTTTCATGTAATCAAGGACTATGATGTTAAGTTACTTTATATGACAATATAATGTATGGGTATAATCCTCCAACATATTTCAATGTCAAGCTTTAAGTCAAATGAACATTCAAATATAAATGAAATGATATCAAGAATGAGGCTAAAGTAATAAGTAATGCCGTTTGATAACCTATTAATGTGTGGATCCTTTTAAATCCCTAAAGGATGAATTTTACATGATTATTTGAACATCTACACAAGGTCTTAAAAAATTTACTCGAGTTCAATCTCATATCTCTCCCTTTGCCTATAGATCTTGATATGACTAAGGCACAACCCAAGGGTTTCAATATAAATGCATTTTTTGATTAGCATAAATGTGCATGACACTCTACAAATAAATTCTTTAGTTTAATATATAATATAAAATATATAATTGAGGAAAATACCATCATATTTAATGATGTTAATACACCTATAAATGATTCATTTTTAGAACCCATGTGAGGTTCAAGATTATTTTCAAATCATGCAGGAAAAGAGAAAAATACTAATTCTAAGGTTCATATGACTAAAAAGGTGCATCCTCCACTAGATTTTTATGATTCTAAAGTTGAGGAGGCTCATCCTATAGATGGTTTCAATGGTACACTTAAAGATAAACAAAGTAAAAGGACCTAAAATCACATTCGATGATCATGTGATTATTGATTATGATTCTAATAATGGGCCTTTGATTGTGCATGATTTCATTGAATCATGTATTATACACATTGTTATGGTGGATAACAAGTCAACTAAAAACATATGCATTATGAAATTACATACTAGTCTTGGGTATACACTTAAATTTTTTTATTCAACTAATATAATATAAGGATTTGATTTAAATAGATAAATATATCTTAGGGGAATTGTGTTACCACTTATGGTAAGGATTTCATATGTTGCTATTTTGTTTCAAGTTCTTCATAATCCTATTAAATTTGACATGTTATAAGGAAAATGATGGATACATAATATACATGAAATACCATATTCAATACATTTATGTGTGCATTATATATAAAAAAATGAGTGGGTATATTCCTATGTATTCCATATGAATATCCTATTCAATTAAAAAAAATCACCCATTCCATCGTAACCCCTTATACAACCTATACAATTTCATTCTATGAAGAAAAATTACAATTAATTAATTGATATTTATTGAAGAATACTTATCTAATTTCCATTAAATAATATTTCTATTAAAGTATATAAGATGCTACCTAGTTCATCACATCCTAATTTGTTTTTACAAGATACTTTGCATGTCCCATACTGAACAGTGTATCAATATTATAGTATATACCAAGGTTCATAATCTAGTGTGATTTTTATATCTATGAAACATACACATGATCATGTTGAATATGATGATAATGATGGATATTTCATAATGAATGATCACTTATATTATTCAGATAATGACAAATACTTTGTTAATAACCCATGACATGTGAAATTCATAGCGATTGATCCATATACTAAACATGAGCATCCCATTCATGGGATCATTGGTTGGTATCTAAATATTTAAATTAAAAATATTAAAAATTCAAAATCAGGACCTATGCGTGACATGATTTTATATCTTACATGGTTGATTGATTTGATTTATTATATACATGGTAGATTACATATCAATTTATATGCACATGATTTTTGTGGTATACCTAAGCGGGATGAAGGACATGTAGGATATATATGAGATATATAAATTTATATGTAGGACATTCTTTACACCCATGGGCTACCTTTCTACATTGGGGGCATGCCTACACTAGGACACCTTATTACACTTTCTAATTTTTACCTAACTATGACATTCTATTCTTCATATTATGATACTAGTATGTTTATACATGCCTTGCTCTTATGAATAATATTTGGGGTGGTATATTATATGGATATTACACTTTAATACACTATATGATGACATCTATGGATTTTGTGTACTAGAATTGTGTGCTATATTTATGTTTGATGTTGTTGAGTGATACATTATGTGATCGTTGATGAGTGTTTCATTATTGAATTGTGAAATTTTGTTATGTCATACATCATTTATGTTGAGGATCCTTTATTCCATGTCATGTCCATGTTTTCCATGTTAGGTTAGATTTATGTGTGATCCAAAACTCAAAAATATTTGGTTGAAAGATAATTCAAGAAATAAGAACAACACAATAAAAATAATGTTATATCTGAGAAGAGATGTTTTATTCATCAAATTTGCAAACCCAAACATATGCCTATCTCTGAGAAGAGATGTCTGATTTCCATTTTGGGTTACATATTAATTTATACATGTTTTAAAGATATGAGGAGGATGTGGAAGGTCACCAATATCAAGGGATATTAAGTGGTTCAACTTCCACAATTTACAACAATACAAAATTCAAGGAATTACTATTTTTAAAAACTTACTTTTTTAGACTACACGACTAAAATTGAAATTTGGGGAAATTATATTTATTTTTTAAGGGTAAAACCCCAATAATCAAAGCTTGATGCCATCTCACGATGTTCCCCTCATTCTTATCTTTCCAACAATTCAAACAGGGAGTCAAATGGAGCTATGGCACAAAAGTTATAGCTCCCAAAAGTTATACCACCAATTGGAGTAGAACCATCACCCGAATTGTCACCTAAAATGTTGCTTGAATCATTCCTCCATCCTTGAAAAGAAATGGTCCCCATTGCATAAATATTTGTCATCAAGTGTGATAGTTTTGTTTTGATTTTATTCCTGATGCATACTTGGAATGGACTGTGCTTTGTGGAGCTGTACTTTATGGAGCTATGTAGCGTCCAATTGTTCACCATTTATATCTGACCATTAATCTATGGATGGAAGGCCATGAACTTCTTTAAATTGTTATCTATTATCTTCTATTATTGTGGTTTATGTGTAGTCAGGGATATAACATCAGCCCTTTTAGATTCCTATGGCTCGACCACCATGAGAACAAATTTCTTGGCACTAATTAGGGAGATAGATGTCAAAGGTGGTACCTCTGGTACCCTATAACACTATGTTCCAAGAGTGAGAGTGATCCTTCTAGTTCTTGATTCATATATTCCATGTCAATCGCACATGAATGGTTGACCAAAGAGTATATTAGAAATACCTATATTGACCACATCACATAAGACCTCATCTTGGAAAGGTTTTATTGCATATGAGAGAAGACATTGGTGGGTGACATGGAGGTTTCTCCCTGGACTCAACCATGCAATACTGTATGGCTTTGGGTGAGGCTTCATGGACAAATTTAGGATTTTCAAAATATTAGTAGAGATTAAATTCTTTTGACTCTCACTATCAAGAATGAAATGTAAAGGCCTACCTTCCACCCATAACTTAGAATGAAACAAACTTTCCTTGTCATCTGGCCTCTCCTCATGGGTCTATGATGAAGAAATGATGGCATCAGGCTCAACATCTACAATCTCTTCTTCATCCTCTTCAACTATAGGTTATGTATGAGGTGGAGTAGTAGATGTTGAGGATTGTGACTTAGAAAGTAGGGACTTGATGGCTCGACATTATTCTTTGGAGTGAGTTCCAGATTTGTGATAATCACACCACTTCCAAATATTTCCTTCATTTTACTTTTAATTTTGCCCTCATGTTTGAAATTCTTTGTCACTTTTCCATTTTAAAGGCTGACTCTTCATATTCATTCTTCTATACTTCTACTTAATCTTCACAGTGAACTTGTATGCCTCACTGAGGGTTTCCAAATTGAAGAGTTCCATTTCTCCCCATATGTACCATTATAGTCTACCATGATATTCAAGAACCTTTTGTTTTTCACTTTCTTAGATGCCCAATCTCATAGACAGAGAATGAAAAATGTCACTATAATCTTAAACAAACTATTCCTTACCTTGGTGAAGCTGTTGCCACTCTATATACAGATCATCATATGCTCCAATGGGGTAGTATTATTCCTTTATAGCTTCTATGAAATCATCCCAGGTAGGTTCTACCTCAAGACCAATATCATCTGTACTGAATCTCTTGTTATACACTTCCCACCATTTTTTGATAGGCAATGATGCTTTCAAAATAGCAAAAGTGATCTTCTCTTTATCGGTGAATTTATTTATAGAAAAATAAGATGACAATTGATCCAACCAATTTTCTACTACATCAGCATTGATTTTTCTTTCAAATGTAGGGATATCAAAATTCACCTGAACTTTGAAGGGTGTTGGGGCGCTGAAAAGATGTGGGGTTGTAGATGAGGAGCTAGAATTTCCCATTAGAATTTCTTGGAGAATTTAGGTGAATTATTGTAGTATTTATGCTTTTTATTGATGGAGGGATTAATTCACCATTTCCTTGAAAGTATCAGATGTCTCAGTGTTGTCTACCATTTGAAATCATTTAGAGTGAATAGGTGGATAGTCTACTAGTTTTATTTTCCACCCAAGCTTGCTATAATCTGACTTCATCATTGGGATCATACACTCTAAAGACAAACCAATCTGATACCATTGATCCAAAACTCAAAAATATTTGGTTGAAATATAATTCAAGAAATAAGAACAACAAAATAACAATAATGTTTTTCTGAGAAGAGATGTTTTATTCATCAAATTTGCAAACCCAAACATATGCCTATCTCTGAGAAGAGATGTCTAATTTCCATTTTAGGTTACATATTTATTTATACATATTTGTAAGGTATGAGGATGATGTGTAAGGTCACCAATATAGAGGGAGATTAAGTGGTTTGACTTCCATGATTTATAACAATACATAATTTGAGGAATTACTATTTTTAGAAACTTACTATTTTTAGATTGCACTACTAAAATTGAAAATTAGGGAACATTAATTTGTTTTTTAAATTGTAAAAAAGAACCAAAAAAATATTGATGCTATTTCATGATGTTTCCCTCATTCTTATCTTTCCAATGATTCAAATGGGGAGTCAAATAGAGCTATGGTGCAAAAGTTATGGCTCCCAGAAGTTCTGCCACCAATTAGGGTAGAACCATCACCCGAATTATCACCTAAATGCTATTTAGATCATTCTTCCCTCCTTGAGAAGCAATGGTCCCAATTTCATCAAGATTTGTCATCAAGTGTGGTATTTGAGTTTTGATTTAATTCCTGATGCATACTTGGAATGGACTATGCTTTGTGGAGCTGTGTAGGGCCCGATTGTTCACCACTTCTATTTGACCATTAATCTATGGATGGAAGGCCATGAACTTCTTCAGCTTGTTATCTATTATCTTCTATTGTTATGTTGTTTGTGTATTTAGGGTTATAACATTAGCCCTTTTGGATTCTTGTGGCTTGACCACCATGAGAATAATTTTTTTAGCACTAATCAGGGAGATAGATGTAGAAGGTGGTACCTTTGGTCCCCTATATCACCGTGTTTCAAGAGTGAGAGTGATCCTTAAAGTTCTTGATTCATAGATGCCATGTTGATCATACATGAATGGTTGACCACAGAGTACATCACAAACATCTAGATTGACCACATCACATAAGACCTCATCTTGGAAAGGTTTTATTGCATATGAGAGAAGACATTGGTGGGTGACACAAAGGTTTCTCCCTAGACTCAACTATCCAATATTGTATGGATTTAGGTGAGGCTTCATGGAAAAATTTAGGCTTTTCACAATACTAGTAGAGATTAAATTCTATTGAATCCCACTATCAATAATGAAATATAAAGGCTTACCTTTCACCCATAACTTAGAATGAAACAACCTTTCCTTGTCATCTGGCCTCTCCTCATGGGTCTATGATGAAGCAATGATGGCATCAGGCTCAACATCTACAATCTCTTCTTCATCCTCTTCAACTGTAGGCTATGTATGAGGTAGAGTAGTAGATGTTGAGGATTATGACTCAAAAAGCAGGGACTTGATGCCTTAACATTCTTATTTGGAGTGAGTTCCATATTTGTGATAATCACACCACTTCCTAGTCTTTCCTTCCTTTTTCTTCTAATTTTGGGCTCATGTTTGACCTTCTTTGTCACTTTTCCATTTTGAAGGCTGACTCTTCATATTCATTCTTCCATGCTTCTACTCAATCTTCACTGTGAACTTGTATGAGTCACCGAGGGTTTCCAAATTGAAAGTTCCATTTCTCCCCATATGTACCATTGTAGTCCACCACCATATTTGAGAACCTTATATTTATCACTTTCTTGGATGCCCAATCTCATAGATAGAGAATGAAAAATGTTAGTTTAATCTTAAACAGACTACTCCTTACCTTGGCAAAGTTGTTGCCACTCTATATATAGATCATCATATGCTTCAATGGGGTAGTATTCTTCCTTTACATCTTATATGAAATCATCCTAGGTAGGTTCTACCTCAAGGCCAATATCATCCATACTGAATCTCTTTTTGTACACTTTCTATCAATTTTTGATAGGTAATGATGCTTTCAAAAGAGCAAAAGTGATCTTCTCTTTATTGGTGAATTTATTTATATAAAAATAAGATGACAATTGATCCAACCAATTTTCTACTACATCATCATTGATTTTTCCTTAAAATGTAGGGATATCAAAATTCAATTGAACTTTGAAGGGTGTTGGGGCACTGAAAAGATGTGGGGTTGTAGATGAGGAGCTAGAATTTCCTATTAGAATTTGTTGGATAATTTGGGAAAATTGTTGTAGCATCTATACTTGCTATTTTTGGAAGGCTTCATTCACCATTTCCTTGAAAGGATCAGATGTCTAGGTGTTTTCCACCATTTAAATTCATTTGGAGTGAATAGGTAGATAGTCTGCTAGTTCTATTTTCCACCCAAGCTTCATGTAATATGATCTCATCCTTGGGATCATACACTCTAAAGACAAACCAATATGATACCACTAATCCAAAACTCAAAAATATTTGGTTAAAAGATAATTAAATAAATAAGAACAACACAATAACAATAATGGTATCTCTGAGAAGAGATGTTTTATTCATCAAATTTGTAGACCCAAACATATACCTATCTCTAGGAAGAGATGTGTGATTTCCATTTTGTGTTACATCTTCATTTATACATGTTTTGAAGGTATGAGGAGGATGTGTAAGGTCACCAATCTTAAGGGAGATTAAGTGGTTTGACTTCCATGATTTACAACAATACAGAATTTGAGGAATTACTATTTTTAGATTGCACTACCAAAATTGAATTTTGGGGAACTTCCATTTATTTTTCAAGTGTAAAAACCCATTGAGTAAATCTTGGTGTCATCTCATGATGTTCCCTTCATTCTTATCTTTCCAATAGTTTAAACGGGGAGTCAAATGGAGCTATGGTGTAAAAGTTATGGCTCCCAGAAGTTATGCCACCTATTGGGGTAGAACCATAACCCAAATTTTCACCTAAAATGTTGCTCAGATCAATGTGAGAATAAAGTCATGTCTTGGGTGATTATGTTCCTCATGATCATGAAATTATGTACCTATATATGCTATTATGTGTGTTTCTTGTTGAGATTGTTTTCATGTTCGATATCACACATTCTAACATTATGTGTCATGACATGATTTATATCATGCATATTATGCATGGATTATGAATACAATTCTTACTAATATGTTTTTTATTGTTATATTTACTTGACATGACACTTTTATTACATTACCTAGATTACATGTTTCAAATGTTCTTTGATGATTCAATATTTTTATGATAACATATGTTGTCATGCACACATACGTTACATGATGAAATTTGTATATATTAAATGATGTTAATAAATATTTATCTTTATATAAGTGGTCTTAATGCTTCATCTCTCACCTCATAAGGGGGTCATACAATGGGTTTCTCCTAGAGCGTCTAATGGATAGACCTATCTTCCAGAGGCCATAAATTTTGACTCATTAACCTAATTGAGATTTCATTCACACCAAAACAAATATATAAGATATAAAATTGTATCCATAACTATATTCACTAGTTAGGGACAATTACAAGATGATTCAAGAGCTCAATTGGGTTAATAAGTTAAAATTTATGTCCTTGAGAAGATAAGACTTTGCATTAGAGTCATTCCTTGAAAAATAGATAATTCATATTTTGGGTAAGATGAAATATTAGGCACATTTAGGTATATGTTGGAAATTTTACATGATTATGAGGATTATTTGAAATATTATATAAAATTATGGGAGGATTATCTGGGTCAAATTAAGCAAATTTATCATATTGAGTATATTAACATAAGGATTATGGTATTATATATCACTTCAAGAATCCTATGGATCATATTTGTGGAATGAATTTTTTTCATGAAAACACTTTTATATCTATATATTGAGGATAAATAGTACTATTCAATCACTTTGGGTCTAAAATCCATCTGTAGTAGTTGATTCAAAGTTTCAATTTACATACAAACCTGTTTTAGGGTTCCACCTAAATATTTATGATGGCATTTAAAAGGGGTGTGGTTGAGGATTATTTTCCACTTAAATTATATCACTTCTCCACCTCCATTAAGGGTTTAGGCATTTAATCTTTATCAACCTATGGTTTTATTAGTTTCATCTCCTTGTAGCATACTTAAACCATAGTATTCTTTAAATGAGTTTAAAAAATGGCAACATGCTTCACACACCCTTAGGTGTATTCATTCGTTGATTTTTAAATTTTAATTATTTTAATGATATATAAATTTTAATATTTTATATAATTTGTGGAAAATTATTTATACATGTTTCCTAGTAGGTTTTACATGGATAAAGTTGGATATTTGGGGCATAACTGATAACACCATGTGTAGTTATACACAAGTACCAAATTTATTTAATTTATCATTTTAAAATATATCATTTTATGTAATAGAATAGAAAGGGGGAATTTTTAGACACCTAAAGTTTGTATCAGACACTTAGAAACATCAATTTTGACACATGTAAATGACATACGTGACTTGTGTGTACACATTTGTATCTTATGCATACTTCCCCGCATCCATTTATCTATATATTATCTTGTCCAAATCAATTCACTATCACATATATCCATGATCTCCCTATTATATGTAATAATGTTATGTAATCCTAACACAACTATCATCATATTTTAGGTCCATAATTTTCACTTTTTGTATAGAATTGGCAATATTTAGTTGTTGGTGGTTATTGTAAGCCATCCACCTTCACTAACAGTGTCCTAAGATCCATAACCACTATTTTTAAAACTTAAATGTATATGTTGGTTTAAATTATACATGTATCACATGCCATTTATGAGTTCAATTATAAAAGATTCACCTTTAGAAAAAATCAAGACCAAGGCCATATCTATTTATAACTATTAAGAATTCATCCTAGAAGACACTATCTAGAACTAAAAATATATATTTCCACATTTTTGAATAATTATCCAAAAACAATAAAAATATAAACCCCATCAAATTAACAAACCCAAATCCATATGGTAATATGAATCACAACATCAATGTTTCATATTGTCAAGTGTCTAAATCTAAAGCTTTGCATTACATTATAGTGGAACATAATTTAATGCATTCACACATAGGTGGGAGAACCACATTTGGTTTGATCCCTCTTTGGAGTATTAAAATTTAGGAAATGGTTAATAATTTTTTGAGTGCTAGTTTTTATTCAATCAATACTTATAAAAAAACTTTTCAGGTTAGGCTTATGTCAAAAGTGGAGAATCAGTTTCAAGGCAAAGAAAGAAAAAATCAAGATTTGTTCATAGGATCAATGGAATTAAACATTTAAAAATAATATATAAATGTATGCATAGATATATATGGAAAAATATATTGAAAAAATCAATTTAGATTTATGAAGAGTGTTTACATAGGTGTTGGATGTCTAAGTCACCATGACTAGTCTTTGAGGTAAATTGGCAGTTTTATGTGAGTGAGTTACATAGATGTTCTTGAGCCTTTATCTCATGAGTGAAAGTGTTAAAAAAAAATTGTGATGGCCATGAGGTCATGAATAAAACACACACACACACACACACACACACACACACACACACATAGTGACCATAGTGGGAACATTACATTTTAAATATTTTCGATGTAAATATTTAGCTTTACTAAAATTTTCATTGTATTATATGTTTCCAAGAAATTTGTGTAAATATTTATGTTCTAGCTTCTAGTTTGATCATCCATAAGTCGTCAGTTACTTTTTTTGTCTCTCTCAACTAACTGTTCTTCTTTATTTTGACTTTAATGCATCCAACTTAAAATGATCATGTTTTTCCTTATAAGTATCTAGAGCTTAAGAGACAGATTTTAGTGAAGAATATATATTGGCTTATATAAAGTAATTACATTCATATTTTTAAACTTGTAATGTATATATTGAATTTATCTTTTTGTTTGATCTTGTAGAAACTTCCCCATCACTCTCTACTACACCTTTTCTAGATATTATCTTCTACTTTTATTTCTTAGACCTACCCTTAACATAGCTAACATTATTCTTAATATAACTTAAATTTTTGCCTAATTAATCTAAAGGTTTTATTGGGATGAACGTGACTAAATGACATTGATAAATAATTTATTTATTTGCATTACTATCATATACCTCGACACATTATAAACTGTATTCATGGTTCCAAATCTCATATTTTCACACATGTTTGATACATTGGGGGAAATAGTTTACTACCCTATCCATCTTAATGACATTTATCCATATGTCACCATTGTGTTATTTTGTAAATATCAATTAGCACTAATGCATTTCATATGGATTATGGTTGACATTGTTTCAAGCTTGTTTTGCTATTGAAGATTAATAATTAGAATTGAATCAACATGAATTCATAAGTTTTGGCCCTTCAACATCAATTTTATCTCCTTTTTAGAATTGATTGTGAGATGTTTTTGAAGTTGTAGAATCTTCTCCTCTCGATTCCATTTAAATATTTTTAGTAGATCTAGGTTTTGATTTTTGAGGAAAAACTATTTATATGTTATAAGATGAAGTTCATTAGTTTGTTTTGACTCTCATTCAATAATTTATAACATAGGAGGAAATTGATAAGATTTTTATCTTTTCATATGGTATCATTTTCAATTCACATTTTCTCTTTCTATCTAGTCTTGTGACCTCATTTATTTCTATTAGGCATGCATTGACTACACTTAATCTATATTCAACCTTTCCTAGGCCATCCTCAAAAGAAATGCATAAAAATACTCAATAAATGATACTAAACAAGTGGTTTATCACTTAAAATCCATCTCACCTTATATTTATTCTTATCACATTTCTTATTTTCATTCTAAAGACCTGAATTCCAATACTACTTGAGTTTTTTGTCAACGTCTCTCATATCTTTTGCTATGGGACTCCTTCCTACCATATCATCAATATCATTAAGAATAAAGATGAAATCATGTTTATATATTGATCCATGTATCAATTTTATGACAAAAATATCTTTGATCCATGTATCATTTATAGAATCATGTACCAATAATTGCATCTCTAAAATTATCAAACATGTTACGATAGAGTCTTTGCTTCAACACTTCACACAATGTCCTTATGGAAGTACAAAGTATAATGTTGATAAGTATTGAAATAAATATGTTGATCATTCAAATTATATCCTTAAAATAAATATTTAGATTATTCTTTCACTAGGGAATATTCATTACTCTTCTTGGAGATAGTGAAAATGTCCAAGCAAATTATAATGTCTGCTACCTTTATGGGTGTTGTTTTAACCATGATAAAAAATCATTATAAATACATGTCATCATAATTAGACCTATCCCTCTAACCATAAATATCTCTTCATCATCATTTTATATTACAAAATTCATCTATTGTTCACTTTATAGTTTTCTATTCTTATTTGATCAACAAAATTTTCAACTAGTCCATTTCGTGTAGTCTGTAATACCACATCTTTGAAACATTTTATCAAATAGTTTGGATAATATATTCCATAGAATTTTTTTATAAACTAATATTTAAGCTCAACACTATAGACACTAAATACTAATTATAGAGCACCTTAATATTGTATACTTGGCAAGTGCTTCTCCTGGTTGTAGCCTTTAATTTCTAAGACCTTCCTACTATTGAAAGGATCATCCACTAAATTTTGTGATCATCACTTATATCATAGTTAAAACATGTGTTATTAGGATGACCAAGCCTTCTGTACTAATTAAAATTCAATAAACCTACTTATTATCATCCTCTACAAGCTTTAAAATTTTACCTATTTTATAGATTCTTAGACACTTGCATACCAAGTAGATGCCTATGTCGATGCTAGTGTCAGCACCAAACTAAGTGTCTAAGGTTGTATAATGTAAAATCCCAAAATATGATGACTATTCCAAGATCATGATCTAGTCCACTTATAACATATTTCATCCTAGATCTACATGCACATAGTAAACCAACTAAGTAATCTTATTTCTAATTTATTGTAATATCAATAAATATTTATACTTTCCATTTTTAGCATATATTAGTATAATAAATTCAAAATATTTTTTATTTGAGTTTAAAAATTAAATGACTTACTATATATTTATTTACTAACTATGTGCTTTTTCTTTTATATATTTGTAACCCTATATTATATTGACCCATCTCAATTTAGGGTTAAACATTTGGTGAACTTAACCTTCAGTCCCAAAAACCCTAGATTTTGATCTAGGTTTTATTGTTTCTCTATATTGATTTCTTATTTGTGATTTAACAATATTTTCAAAAGATAAAAATAAAATTTCATTTTGATATAAATATGTGTGATATGGATGCATCAATAGCCCATTTTGGGATCCAATTTATGATAAAACTTCAGGCTATAATTGCTTAATCAAACCTTTCAATCAAAGAAATAAGCATATCTATCAATATAAGGTGAGGGTTTTAAAGTAGCATCAAACATTAATACATTTTTTTGTAATACAATAGATAAATTTCCTTAAAAACTTAAACTCATGGGAAGTGACCTTATTGATAAATTAAGATGGACGTATGCTAAAATTTCAATCTTTATACTTCTAAACCATTCTAATATCTACAAGGATATCTTATATGAAGCATTACATGATACCTAGGTACCAAGTGATATAAAAATAGATATATTTTTATATATTATATAAAATATAACATGAAATGTAAACATTGTTACCTTTGGTTGCAAATATGTGTCCTCAAACAATATCATTCATCAAGAATTGCCTTCATCAATATAAATTCCTCCTCCAAACCAAGAAAACCAACTTGATAATATGCAATGAGTCTCAAATACATATAATGATAATATGAATTAAATTTTACTATTAGAATTGTTACACAATTTTCCACGATACATGGGTATTTGTCTAAGAACACTACATAGGATAACCTTTCCATGAAATGTAGAGCCACCATATGTGGCTTTTGTATTAAACTATATCAAATGGACCAAGCATAATATATCTAATGAAATTAAGGATTCACCATACCTAAATAATAATGAAGGAATTTTTCCTAAATTTTATCACACACATGTTCATTCACACATAGATGCCAAGGTTACAATGGAACCTACCACATTGACTAGTACAATATTACAAAAACCTAATCAGCTTGTCTTGCCCAATACACCAAGGAGACAATTTACATTCTTACCTAAGTTTATAGATTCATTAATTTTGAATATTTTATAGTGTTACCTCATATCTATCCCTCATCCTATAGAGATTGATATGAGTCAGACTTTACCCAAAGGATATGATGCTAATGACTATTGTGATTATCACCAAGGCCTAGGGCATTATAAAAATTGATGTTTTACCTTGAAGCACAAGATTTAGGACCTTATTGATGACAAAAATATTACATTTTATGATCCTCAAAAGGACTTAGGTTCGTAACCTGGTGATCACCAAAATTAGAAGATATTTAGCAATCTTTTGTAACACCATTCTAAAAAAGAACCAAAAATGTAAATGGCATATAATTTACATTAGCAATAAATACATCAAATTAAATAATCAAAACATATCCATGACAAAAAAATATAAAAATTACATTATTTATGGCTGATGCTTACTTTTGGTATAACCATGTTGATCCTACACAAAAAAAAAACACATGTAATGTAAGACGGTTGCAACAACTTCTATTTGATATAAAATAATTACAACATAAAGGAAGTTGTAAATACTCCTTGGGAAACATAAAAATACCAATTTATTGTGGTCCTAAACTAATTCAAACAAGGGTTTCATTTATTCAAAAAAAATATCAATATGCATTTATAATAGTAACCCTTTGGTTTTACCAGATGCAGGCAAAAATGACCAAAATCAGCAAGGTATCTCCTTTTCTCAAGAGGAGAAATTGATACATATTCCACATCATGGTAATATCCCTTCTAATTCACAAGTAAATCATGAGGAGGAATATTCCATGTATAATTTTCACCTATCCAACCATGATTTGAATAATCCAAATGATCCAACTTAAAGTTAAACATATAAAATATTCCAAAAATACCAAAAAATTAAAAATCCAAGAATATTTTCAACATTTACATGTTTTGTTGGTTTCTTGGCATCTATGGTACTAATTCCATGTTGGTAGATATAATATCATATATTTGAATATATAAGTGTATTTAATGTATATTTTGAGTGTGATATAGGCATACCCAAACATATGATCTATGCACTTGTAGATGTTGGGCCTTCCCTCCACTTATGTCATTTGGACATTAGGGTCATCCACTTCTCTGATCACTATACATTTAGGTTATATCCTTTTATGATAATTTTATATATCATTTTTTGAGCTTATATACATACACATACCTTTATCCATGCTTATATCTTTCATAGTGTACTTGATATGCTATGTACTTAACATTGTTTGCTGACAAATATATTTAGGAACTAGTATGGCATGTTTATGTTGGTTTCTTATGTTCCATGATTTCCATTTATGCACTTCCTTGAGTGGCTTGTATTCAATTATATTTATTTTTCAAACATTTGAATATGCTCCATTGATTGTGGTCCCCATGCCTATGTTTTCCTAATGTG
This sequence comes from Torreya grandis, assembly GCA_037957365.1. Lineage (NCBI taxonomy): Eukaryota > Viridiplantae > Streptophyta > Pinopsida > Cupressales > Taxaceae > Torreya > Torreya grandis. The sequence continues at coordinate 12,678,014 of JARHVA010000012.1, read as the reverse complement.
ACATTTGCATATGTCATAGTTTGTTGTACGTCAACATTTAAATAGGCCATTTATTGATTTATAGACATTTGACTATGTCATGTCCCTTTAATTATGTGGAATTTGAACATACCCTTTGCTTGATGTATCTTTAGACCATTTTTTTAATTGTTTTTAATTTCTCTTATGTGTGTTTTTGATTGATTGTTGAGTTTGTACTATTACTATTTAGATTTTGCCATGATTCACATTATGCATATTAGGACTTGATGTGATCATATAATATGTTACTCATTGCTATATCTAGCTAGACATGATACTCCTATATGTTAAATGATACATTCACTAATTATACAATTATATTAACTTTTAAAGGTAAGGTGACTACTATTTTATACTTCCCATCACCTCAAAAGGGGGGCTTATTAGTGAGGACATCTCATAGAGGCATGGCTTCCACACTTATTTTATACTCAATATTTTCATATTATAGTGGGGGTATATTATGGAAACATTTTATCCACACTTATACCAACTCTTAGTTTTAGATTATTTTTGGATCATGTCATGGGAACATGTCTTCCACATTTGATTTTTTTAAAAAATTGGCCAAATTGCATACTTATATTATTTAGATACACACTTGTGGTATCATTATATACATTGGTATCATTATTAAACCCATGTTTCATCTTGAGATATATATGAGGTACATATTCCATGAAAAATAACACCTTAATTTAAAAATCAAATCAACTTTTAGATTTTAAATAATTCTATGAGCTTTAGCCTATACCGAGATGGACTTTTATGGACTGTTATTGAGATAATCTACTATAGTAGTTGGTTTAATTTTGGCAAGGTGGAGGTGATTAAATCACTAAATCTTACAAATTTTATAGGATGGAGTGATCAAATCATCCATCCACACTAGTTTTATGGTGTGAGTTGACTTGGATCACTCATGTTCACTAGGTTATAAGTATGATTGGGTTACATAGTTGAGCCAATCTCAATAATCAGGTTGCAACTCACCTTTTCTCCAAGGTTGGGGGCAAGTTTATATATATTTTCACTTTTTAGTTTTTACTATTGTCCTAATCTCATCTCAAAATCTTCAAAATGAAGCATCTCTTCAAATCAAAATTCCAAAATGTAAGATGGTTGCATCAATACCTAGGTGTACTCCTAACCTTGATCTCTTTACTTTCAAACATTTCAAATTATTTCAATTTTAAATTATATTCATTGATTATATACTATAACATGTTATTGGTTGTAAGACAATCACCATCAAAGAACTCAAGTGGGACTCATGCAAATACAAGATGTGTTATACACACCTAGGAATGCATTCATTTCCATTTAAACTAGGAATTTCTTTACTATATTAAAAGGGGGGTAAATGTAGACACTAAATATTAATTATATTACACCTTAGTCTTGTATACTTGTAAAACAATTCTCATGGTTGTACCCTTTAATTACTAAGACCTTCCTACTATTGAAAGGATTGTATCCTCTATATCTTGTGCCTATTATTTATCTCTTAGTCTGGCCATGTGTTATTATAATTACTAGGAATTTTGTATTAATCGAAATTCTATAAAATTACTTATTATCATCCTCTACAAGTTTTGGATATATACCTATTTTATAGCTTCCTAGACAGTTACATCATAGCCAGATGCTTACATTGACACTAGTGTCATGTGTTAACGAAGTGTCTAGTACCTTAAAGTCATCAAATATTCAAATGAGACATCCTTATGGCCAACTTCAGATACTTCATTCAAAATATTTACAAAAGGGATATGTGTGTGTGTGTGTGTGTGTGTGTGTACACACACACACACACACAAGATTAACCCTCATTCATTCCTCACCTAGTACAAACCTACCAACTCACAAGGTAACTTACCAAAAGTACCCAATCAATCATTCAAGTGAAAAAATATTCTCTATTCTCTCCTACTTAAATATCAATCATAGGTGTTTTCACTTGGATTTTCACCCTTTGAAGAGATGCCTTAGATCTCCGCATCAAAGTGGCACAATGGAAACATCTCACTTGTTGTGGGTAATCAATTTGGTGAGATGAATCTATAGAATGAAGGGATAGCTCCCTAGATGTGCCTTGAAATTATTTCACCTATACAAACTAATTGATTGTGGGGAAAAGGGTTAAAATTTTCATGAAATAAAATCTATTTTAGGAGGTGATTCACCAAGATGTTTACCATAAGACTATTATACTCCATCACTTTTGAGACAAGGCATACAAAACTAGTATATGAATCCTAGAATGCACTAACATAATATTTCAATATAAAGGTGCCATCCAAGGTAAGTGGAAACATAGATCATTTTAAGGATGCTAATACTTATTATACACTTAATAACATGTCCATACACTTCATATCACCTGATATGCATGGAATCACTTGCATCAAACATGGAAGGATTGAGAAAAAGCAAGGATAAATGAATATCTATTAACCATTCACTATACATCTCTTCACACACTTTAAAAATATGATGTATGAACTCAAAATAGATTGAATTTATTATCTAAGGTAAGTAAAATGTCAAAAATATCAAGGTTTTTCCATACATGGTGTCATATTAGATTACAAAGGCTAAAATGGCTAGTTCTTATAGAACTTGAGAGAAAGAGGAGAAGAGAGAAGCTAAAGGATCACAAGCACACTTGTAAAGATAAGAGAATTAGTTAATTTTGAATGAAAAGAGTATATGGTATTAACCATGAAATTTAGGAAGTACAAGTGTCCATACAAGACATAAAACTTATGAAAAGTGGTATAAAATTACTTGTGTTGGCTCAAAAAAACTACCTTCATGATTGGTCTTATTTGTATGCCTCATAATTTACTAGGAAAAGGTCCAATGATTGGAAATAAGGGGAAGGGTATTATTAATGTCTCTTCATTCATTGGTTTTAGGCTTGGTCATATGGAATCACCTATAAGTGATTAATCATCTGCACTCCAAAAAATTCCTCCTTCATGCACCCTGCAGACTTGGCTTCTAAAAAGTCATAAATTGCTCATGAAAATACATGGGAGGGAGTGGATGAAACTTTAAAGACCCTCCATGGCCTTAGAATCATTAGAGACACCTTAAAATATCCTAAATTGAAGATCTCCACCCTTCTCACTAGCTTGTCCACTATGCTAGTTTTGATTGGATAAAATGAGAGCTATTGTTTGAACACTTAGAAGTTTTTTTAAGGTATTAAATGGACATAAAGAGTTATTAAAAGTGTATATCTTCCTCTCAAAGTTGGTTTTATCTTCATATTATTCTTATAACCTACACAATGCATAAAACTATCAAGAAAAACCTATTTTGTACCCTATTCGTATAAGTTTATACATATAATTTTGATGTTAGGGAGATATATTAAGTCATATTCAACACAAAATCATCATTCATGCCATTCTGGTCCACTTTGGTGAATTATCTCTCTCATTTCATCAAATTGGTCACTAGAAGGGTTTAATAAGGGTTTTAGGCCTATTTGACCTCTTAAGATTTGTTCATGTAGGTTTGACATTATAATTTCAATATAATGTCTCAAATTTATTGTTAGAGACCTTTTATAACTCCTCTAAAATTATTTTTTTCCCATGTAAAGCATCAAAAGAGATATGAACACTTGAAATCACTTTATCAAGCTCCTTTCTCCCCTTATGCAAGCCTCAATTATCTTAAAGCCTAAAAATGGCTTATTCATAGTTTATTTTTCACTCCTCAAGATTAGGCACATAAAAATTAAACCTAAAAAATTTTTAAAACTTGTTATAGATCATATTTCATGATACAAGTGAAAGTGGTTCCCTAATTTGGTTTTAGGCCTCAAACAGTCTTGCCTGCATACCTAGCACCCCAGACCATTCTATTTGGTTTTATTATTATATGTTTAGTTTATCATGTTGTATTAGGTGTATTATATATTATTATACTTATTTTAAATGTTAAAACATCACTTGGTTCTTCTCTTTGCCTCTATTCCTCAAAAAATGCCAATTAGTGCATGAGGGGAGTGCCCTCTATCTGAGGCAAAATAAAGGGCACTCCCCTATTTATTCAGATAATTATGACTATTTTATGAGACTATATAGGTTTTAAGGATCCATTATATAAAAATTCATCCCTTTGTAATCTCTTATGATCCTTCAAAAGCATTAAAACCAAGGCAGACTGCTAGAAGAGTGATTGTGTGCAATGTTTCTTGTTATAGGCTATTTTTTACATTTGGATTTTTTTTTTTTTTTTTTTTTCCATTATGAGGGTATAATAAGTTTTATTAAACCATAATAAGGAATTTAATAGTGATATTAAACCATCCTCATCAATTTTTTTACCTTAAAAGCCTTCCTTACTCAGTTAACCCTGCTTGTAAGTGTTTCCTTGCCTGTAGGTGTTCACTGCCTATTAGGGCTTTGAAAAAACCTTAGAAGAAATATTTTGAAACCATTGAGGTAATTTTATCCTAATTTTAACCATTAATTTCATGTATATTTTATTCCATTCCAAGAACCTTAACTTTTATACATTCTACCCCTCTTAGTCAACTACACTGTGTGGGCCCTGTAGGAGGGTACGAGGAACAAAACATAATATTCAAAATTTTAAGATGATCATTAGATCATAAAATATTCATTTAAAATATTGGAACCATTAAAATGTGAGGGTATGATCTAGTATACAATTATTAAATGGAAAAGGCTCTACTTCACTCAAAATTGTAGATAACACTGACTATTTTTAGTGTCTTTTTAGGCAACTTTGGGGTCTCCAAAAACCAATTTCCATCAACTCTATGCCCTTAAAACTTTGAAAAATAATTTTTATTTATATAGGATTAAAGATTAATTAATTAGGGATGATAAAAAATCAAAGTAGAATTTTTATGAGACCTCTTCAAAAGATCTAGGTGCTTTGTTTTCTCAGTTTGGAGACAAAAGGCCTGAACACAGTCACTATTCTTTTGAGCATGGCTCCCAACTTCCATTTGATAATTGATCCTCTATATAATTATTCCATGATATATATATCATATCAAGAATTAAATTAAAGTTTTTTACACATGCTTCAACCTCACTCTTATGGCTCTTGCTCTTTGTTAAGACCACTTGTATGTGACGATCTTCATACATAGGCAGTAAAGTAGGATAATTGGCAGTGAACATCACATTTGATCCTAATAGATAATAGGCATATATAAAAGTCTTAAAATGAAATCATAACACTTAAAAGGTGTTTAAAATACCACTAAGCCTCTTATTTTTATCATGACATCATTTTGAAAGACTATAGATGCACATTTTCAAATATACAGGCAACAAAGTAGGATAATTGGCAATGAACATGAGATAGTCCATGTATGAAAGAAAATAAATTTTCATGGTGTTCCAATGAAAAATAAATATGTTTAAAATTCTAAAATAATCCCTCACACTCCCTTTTAATTTTGGACTCTTCTATAGATGCTGACACATAAGTATGTTCATGGTTGTGTAACTGTATATATTGCTTATGACTATCATCTTCATGAATAAATGCTTGGAGAATGAGCCTAGAAAGGTTAGGGGTTAATAAAACATGAAAATGGACATATTCACACCCATTATAATTAGTGGAAAAGCATGAGGATCTAAAAATGGTGGAAAACTGGCCTGTTATCCCAAATGAGAGCAGTTTGGAAACTTGAGATGATTTGCCCACCACAACACCTTGAAACATGAAAAAAACTATGGGGAGAATTATAAAATGAGGTTAAAATCCTTTGAAATCAATATAAATATCTAGATTATATGGAATTATTCAAACCAAGGCAAAACCTATAGGGTACACAGATTAATAGGAAGATTTGAAAGGTCAAATTCTTAGGAATGGTTCATAAATCCTAGACCACCATTAATCTATAACAAAATTTAAAATGGAAGTTGACTTAGTGTTGAAGAAACCACCATGAATTTTTTTTTGAAACCTCTCATGCTGACCATACCAAGTACAAAACTGAAGACTGTATTTTGCTTACCAAGCCTAGTGAAAGGAGAGCTAAGTGGTTTTCTTCATTTTTTGGAGATTTTTTATCAAATCGATCATTAAAGTGAGTGTATGTAAGACCAAGGGATATTAATAAAATTTCCCAAATTGTAGGAGGCTATAAAATTTTGTACACCTCATTAAATGCTCAAGTTTTTCAAGAAAACTACCCTTTTTCTAAAGAACCTACTAATTTTTAGTTAGTAATTATTACCAGAGACTTTCTAGGACACATGGCATGTTCTAAAACCTCTTGGAACCTTAAAAATTCCATATAAATTCATGCAAGTCATTAAATGCTCAATTTTGACCCCTAAAATGACTCAAAAAGATATGTTGGCTAATAAAATTAATTACGAAGGCTAATATAACATTGAATAACATTAAATGACCTATGATATACATTATGACCAAACATTAAACCCAATAAAAGAATTAAAACTCAATTTTTTACCTAAGGGTGCCCTAATTTGACCTAAATGTCAAATTTGGTCAACAAATTGGTGACCCATAGGGGTAGTATGCCTATTATAGTAACTAGATCAGTAGCGTTATTAGTCCATTGGGATATGGAGCCACATGGAAAGAAATTTTGACACACACCTTGACTTTGAAAATCCACAAAACACAAGGAGAAAATAACAAGAAGTAACACATAAGACAAGAAACTAAGCAAACACACTTTTGCTTCATGATCACTTATGGAACACATACACACCAAACTAAACAACTGACTCAAATTTTGACTAACCTAAGATAAAAACTCCCTCATAGATCAAATGGGAATTTTGAAACCTTCCTTTCTTAATGACATGTAAGATTTAGTGAGACATGTAGCCTTTTGTCCTTTATCATTAGGCCTCCATCCTCTTCATGGTGTTTGCCAACTTCATTAGCATGAGGTTCAATGAGAAACATGCAACTCCACATAGGTTAACCAAGGAATTGAACTCCTCTTGCATCCAATCAGCCTCATAATTCTCGTGTACTTGGCCTTTGATGTGTAGGTTTGATAATATGATAGTCCTTTTAGCCTTATCCTCCTCCTTGGCATAGTGTGCTTGATGTTTGGAAGAACCAAACTTCCCTCCACCATGTCCCACATCCTTAAATGTGGTTTTACCTCATATGAATCTCTTGAATATATTTTAAACATTAAAATATCTATCTTGACATCATTATCCATGTCTACAATTTCTTGTATATTAACATCATCAAGTGACTTCATGATAATAGGTTCTTGAACAACAGAAAGAACTTCATTTTTATGTTTGATTAAAAACTCAATATCTGGGTTAGATTCACTATAAAACTTGTCATTAGCTATGAAATATTTTTAATAAGGAAAAACTTTACCCAAACTATCAAATTCCTTACATATGGCATTGAACTTATACCATAAATATTCAACTTCATGAATGCCATCTTCAAGGGTTATTTCCTCTACCTTGGTCTGATGACACTTTCTTAGGACCACCACTTATTGAGGAGTGATTTGACCTTGTTATTCATCCTTGATGACACATTAATTTTAATTCTTGAGATGGTCACCCATAACTTCATGATTAGACATGGAATCTTAAAGTAACTCTCTCTTCAAGTCTTGGACACATTCCTCATGGATACACATCCCCTCAAAAATGAAGGCATTAAAGTCTACTTCATGGACACATATCCCTTCAAATATGGAGGGAAAATCTTATGGATTGTATATTTATTCACCAAGGGGAATCCATATAGTTATTTCTTCCTCATGGTCATTCATGAGGTCTCTTTGATTAGCTATGAATTGAGCTTGCTCTTCTTCATGTGCTTCTCTCAAGATAGGCTCTTTTTCAAGAAGAGGTGAGGTGGAAAGTTAATGGATAGGTTCATAGATATGAGGTGAAGGAGATAGAATATGAGATGTATTGGAAGGTGAAGGAGAAGGTTTATGAGTGGGTTTGGAAAAGATAAAATCAATAGTAAGATCATATGGAAGTGAATTCTTGGGTTGCTTAGGAGGACAAGCATCGACGTGAGCAGTAGTTTCATCTTGCCAATAATATCCTTGTGTGTAGTCCATGAAAACATATGATTTCATATGAAAATATTAATAGGAATACTCTTGAGGTTGATAAACATTATCATATGAAGGATAAGGTTCATATTGGGATTGATAGAGATGTGTTTCTTGATAGTTCTCTTGGTAGCCATATTCATAGGCTTGTTATACAACATGGTGTCCATATGGAGAGAGAAATGAAGGTTCATAGGACTACCACAAGTCATCTTCTTTTTTATTAGAATCATAGTCATCTTAAATGGTAGTATTACTAGCTCCAATATGATTCCTACAAACCTTGTTATGAGCTGTATCATGCTCACAACTAGGTTGGTAAAGATCATACCAAGGTTGATAATGAGTCCTATAAGCTTGATAAACCTCAACAACTTGTGAAAACAATATTCAACATCAAATTTAGCCATGAAAATTCATTAAGAAGAAATAAAACAAGGACTGCTCACCAAAAATATTTAAAAGGAATACCTGGGATGTTTAACCAGTTGATGTAATCTCAGAGTTTCCATTGATGTTTAGATAGATGCCTCCAAAGGCTAATTGTTGAAAGATAACACCAAAAATATTTAAAATTCTTAAACCAAGAGTCCCACTAGGTGTGCCAAAAATAGTTTTCACTTGGATTTTCACCCTTTGAAGAGATTTTTCAGCTCTTCTCATCCAATTAGCACAATGGAAACATCTCACTTGTTGTGGGTAATCAATTTGGTGAGATGAATCTCTAAAATGAAGGGCTAACTCCCTAGATGTGCCTTGAAATGATTTCACCTATAATAACTGATTGTTTTTGGGGAAAATGGTTACATTTCCATGAAATTAAACCTATTATAGGATATTATTCACCAAGATGTTTACCATAAGACTATTATACTCCATCACTTTTGAGACAAGGCATACAACACTAGTTTATGAATCCTAGAATGCACTACCATCAGTATTTAAATATGAAGGTGGCATGTATGAAGAATATCCAAGGTAAGTGGAAATATAGATAATTTTTTAGATGCTAATACTTCTTTATACACTTAATAGCATGTCCATACACTTCAAAACACTTCATATGACCTGCTAGGCATGGAATCACTTGCATCAAACATGGAAGGATTGAGAGAAAGCAAGGATAAATGAATATCTCTTAACCATTCACTATACATATCTTCACACACTTTAAAAATTTGATGTATGAACTAAAAATATATTTAATTTATTTTCTATGGCAATTAAAATTTCAAAACTAGTAGGGCTTCACCATACATGGTGTGGTATTAGATTACAAAGGTTAAAATGTCTAAATATTATAGAACTTGAGAGAAAGAGGAGAAGAGAGAAGATCAAGAGTCACAAAGACAATTTTTAATCTAAGAGAATCATTTAATTTTACATGAGAATAGGATATGGTAAAAACCATGAAACGTTAGGAAGTATAAGTGTCCAAACAAGGCATAAAACTTATGAAAATGGTATGAAACTCCTTGTGTTGGCTCAAAAAAGCTACCTTCATGATTGGTCCTACTTGAATGCCTCATAACTGACTAGGACTAATTAAAATGATTGAAAATAAGGGGAAGAGTATCATTCATGAATCTCTATGCATTGGTTTTAGGCTTGGTCATCTAGAATCACCTGAAAATGAGCCATCATCATCTAAAGTCCAAAAAACTCCTCCTTCATGTACCCTACACACTTGACTTCTGAAAAGACATTAGTTGCTCAAGAAAATACATGGGAGGGAATGGATGAATTTTTTTAATACCCTCCATGGCTTTAGAAGCATTATGGACACCTTCAAATCTCCTCACTTGAAGATCTCAACCCTTCCTACTAGCTTGTCCACTATGTCAGTTTTGATTGACTGAAATGAGATCTATTATTTGAACAATTAGAATTGTTTTTAATGAATTAAAAGGACATAAATAGTTATTACAAGTCTATATATTTCTCCCAAAGTTTTTTTATCTTTAGACTCCTCTTAAAACCTATACAATACACAAAACTATCAAGAAAAGCCTATTTTGTACCCTATTTGTATAAGTTTGTATAGATAATTCTGATGTTAGGGATATTTAATGAGTCCTATTTAAAATAAAATCATAATTCATGCCATTATGGTCCATTTTGGTGCATTATCTCTCTCATTTCCTCAAACTGGTCTCTACAAGGGTTTAACAAGGGTTTTAGGCCTGTTTGACCTCTTAAGCTTTGTTCATGCAGGTTTGACATTAGAATTTAAATATAATGTCACAAATTTATTTTTAGAGACCTCTTATAACTCATTTTAACTTATTTTATTCCCATGAAAATCATCAAAAGAGATATGAACACTTGAAATCACCTTATCGAGCTCCTTTCTCCCCTTGCATAAGCCTCAACTATCCTAAAGCCTAAAAATGACTTTTTCATGGTTTCATTTGCACTCCACAATATTAGGAACATAAAATTAACCATATAAACATGTTTAAACTTTTTATATATCTTATCTCATGATATAAGTGAAAGTGGTTCCCCAATTGGGTTCTATCCCTTAAACAATCTTACGTGCATACCTAGCACCCCAGACCATTCTATTTGGTTGTATTCTTATGTTTTTAGTTTCTCATGTTGGATTGGATGTTTTATATCTTTATATACTTATTTTAAAGGTTAAAACATCACCTGGTTCACCTTATTTCCTCCATTCCTCAAAAACTACCAATTAGTGCATGAGGGGAGTGCCCTCTGTTTGAGACTATTTATTAAGGAAATTATGTATATTTTAAGAGACTATATAGGTTTTAAGGATCCCCCCATATAAAAATTCACCCTCCAAAAGCATTAAAAACCAATTCAGATTGCTAGAAGAGTGACTGCATGTAATGTTTCTTGTTATGGGCTATTTTTTGCAGTGAGAAGTGTCTTTCCTATGATTTTTATCCATTATGAGGGTATCATAAGGTTTTTTAAACCATAATAGGGATTTTCATAGTGAAATTTAACCTTCCTCATCTAATTTTTCACCTTGAAATCCTTCCTTACTTAGTCAGCCCTGATTGGTAAGTCAACCCTGCTTGTAAGTATCTCCCTCCTTGTAGGTGTTCACTGCCTACTAGGGCTTTGCCAAAACCTTGGATGAAATATTTTGAAACCATTGAGGTCATTTGATCATGATTTTAACCATTCATTTCATGTTAAGTTGAGTTCATGCCAAGAACCTCAAATTTTATGCTTTCTACCCCTCTCAATCAACTATAGTTGACTATATGGGGCCTGTAGGTGGTTATGAGGAACAAAACATAGTATTCAATCTTTTTAGATGCTCATTAGATCATAAAATATTAATGTCAACTATTGGAACCTTTAAAATGTGAGGGTATGATCTAGTATGAAATCCTTATATGGAGAAGGCTCTTCTTCACTCAAAATTGTAGATAACACTGACTATTTTTAGTGTCTTTTTAGGCAACTTTGGGGTCTACAGAAACCAACCTCCATCAACTCTTTGCCATTAAAACTTTTCCAAGTCCTTGTTATTTATATATGATTCAAGGTGAATGAAATAGGGGTTATAAAAACTCAAATTATCATTTTTATGAGACCTCTTCAAAAGAGATAGGTGTTCTATTTTCTCAGTTTGGAGACAAAAGGACTAAACATAGTCACTGTTCTTTTGAGTATGGCTGCAAAATTCCATTTTCTAATCCATCTTCTAAATGATTATACCATTATATATATATATATATATATCATATAAATACTTATAGGAAAGGTTTATCCATATGATTCAACCTCTCTCTTATGGCTCTTTCTCTTTGTTAAGACCACCTGAAGGTGACTATCTTCACACACAAGCAATAAAGTAGGATAATTGGCAGTGAGCATCACATTTGATCCTAATAGATACTAGGCATAGCTAATATCCTTATAATTAACTAATAACACTTCCAAGGTGTTTAAAATATCACTAAGTCTCTTATTTTATTATGACATCATTCTGAAAGGTTGTAAATGCACATTTTGCAATATATAAGCAGTAAAGTAGGATAATTGGGAATGAACATGAGATATTCCATGTATGAAAGAAAATAAATTTTCATGGTGTTACAATGAAACATAAAGATGTTTATAAGTTTTAAACAATATCTCATACTCCCTTTCAATGTTGGACTCTTCTATAGATGTTGACATAGAAGTATGTTTATGGCTGTTTGATTGTATATATTACTTATGACTGCCATCTTCATGAATAAATGCTTGGAGAATGAGATTGGAAATTTTAGGGGTTAAGAAAACATAAAAACATGAAAATTGACCTATTTAAACCCCCTAGAATCACTGGAAAAGCATGCGGATCTAGAAATGGTGGAAAATTAGCCTGTTATCCCAAATGAGAGTAGTTTACAAACTTGAGATTTTTTGCACATAAAAACACCTTGAAACATGAAAAAAAGTATGGGGATAATTATTTAAAGAGGTTAAAATTATATGGAATCAATATCAGTAGCTAGATTGTAAAAAAAAATTCAAACCAAGGCAAAATCTATAGGGTGCATAGATTAGCAGGCATATTTGAAAGGTTGAATTCTTAAGAATGGTTCATAAAGCTAAAACCACCATTATTCTTAAAAAAAATGTAAAATATAATATTAATTAGTTTATAAGATACTCTCAAGATGATTTTTCTTGAAACCTCTCATGTTGACTATACCAAGTACAAACCTGAAGACTACTTTTGCTGGCCAAGCCTAGTAAAAGTAGTCTTCAGGTTTGTTTTCTTCATTTTTTGAAGTTTATAATAAAAATTATAATTTAATTTAGTGTATGGAAGACCAAGGGACATTAATAAAACATATCAAACTATAGGAGGCTATATAATTATATACATCTCATTAAATGCTCAAGTTTTTCAAGAAAACTACCCTTTTTCTAAGGAACGTGCCAATTTTTAGTTATTAACAGCTACCAAAGACTTCCTAGGACACATGACACATGAAAAAACCTATTTTAACCTTAAAAATTCCATAAAAATCCATGAAATTCATTAAATGCTAAATGTTGACCCCTAAAATGACTCAAAAGGACATGTTGGCTAATAAAATTAATGGCCAAGGCTAATATAACATTTAATAACATTAAATAACCTATGATATACCTTTTTACCAAAAATTAAACCCATTAAAACACTTAAAACTAAATTTTTACCTAGGGGTGCCCCAATTTGACCTAAAAGTCTAATTTGGTCAATAATTAAGTACTAAAGGAATTATAATTGAGCCATAATTTCTAAGTTATAAGATAGGTAACTCTATGTAATTGATTATCACATATTGCATCCTTATACACACACATGAAAACACTTATGGGTATAGATACATAATTCTAATTCCCCCTTTAGAGTATTAGCTATGTAGGTAATGCCCATTGATAGAGGGATGTTTGGGGTAGCTTGATACCATGTTACCACTAACCCATTTTCCCCAACTCACCCCAAGAGTGAAAAATCTAGAGTTTGATCATTTAAATAAGAGAAATAGTCATTAAATAAAATATAAAAAAATAAGAGTAAAGGTTATATAAATCCTAGAAGGTTCTAGGTGGTCTCACATTGATCCAATTTATTTTATGTACTAGACACTTGTGTCTAAATTAAATAGTATTATTGATGTAACTATGTATATCTGATGCAAGTGTATAAGGCCATATAATATAAATTTATATAATATAAAAACTATTATAGGATATTTTGGAAGAATAATCACTAAGAGTGGAGGGGGGGTAGTGAATTAGTGTCTTTAAAACATTCATTCAATTCCACTTAAGCATACATGAACCATTCATACAAACATGAACATTTAGCGGAGCATATGCACCCATATAAGATCATGAAATAAGATAACACATTACATATGTGGGAATCCCTCAAGGGGAATAAAAACCAATTGATATCTGAAAGTGGACTATAGTCCTATAAGACAAAAACCAATCTTTAGTGAAGCACCAACTCCACATGGAACACCAACCCCACCTAGTCAAATACCCACTCAACTAAGCTTTATCAAGCACCAAATTACAAGGAGGCACAAACCCCATAGATGATTAAAAAAAACATAGAAACTTGAAGCTTTTTATCACCTTAATAAAACCTTATTACTCACATAACATATGATTATTATCTTAAATATCTCTTCTCACTTTTCTATCCCTCTCAAACTGCCTTCTAGGCTTCTTTGCTCAACTAGGTCTCTTTAAGACAAATTAGGTCATATGACCTTGATATTTATCTATAGTACCCCTATTATATATTCATTATAGTTTATACACACCCAATTTATGGTCTAAAATACCTCTTTCATCTCTTCAAAGTGATATTTCCTTCGTTTGCACTCTCTAGTTCACTAACAAGCCAATTAGGTCTATTAGGCCTTGTTCTTATACAATCCTCTATATCACACACCTCTTGGTCAGACATACAGAATTTAAAACTTTTTTTACCCATAAAATAGGTCTTATAACATGTTTCATAAATTAATCAATTATTATAAGAGGTCATCCACAACTTAAAAGACCAAAACTTCTTTTAGGCCTTAAGGAGACCTAATTCAATTAGGCCTTCATTAGTACACGTTACCCTTTGATCTCCTTGGAAAAATTTAAAAATACACACACAGTAGGAAAACTTAATATAACAATCAAATATGCCCCCATTAAGCTTATCTTAGTTCCATTAAACTTTTTATCTCCAACCACCACTTGAAGCACACCATTAATACTGTTAAGATTAGGCCTTCACACACACAAAAAGGTTTATCTTGAACAAATGAAGATAAAAAATTATTTAGAAAAAAAACATGATAATAATACACATAAAAATAACCTAAAATACCTCAAAAATTTCATCAAGTTAATTATATCTCATCATAGAGGGAAAAAATACTCAAAAACACTCTTGTAACTTGCTCACTTAGAATTGCCAACTAGCCTAAAACACTAGTCATGGTAACTCACACCTCCAACACCTGTATAGACATTTTAAATGACTTATTATGAATTTATATTACCCTATGAAATATATAAACCATATTTAAATATAAACATCATATGGTCTAGTGTCAACTATTGGTCTTACAGACCAATTTGCAGACCTCACTACACACAAACCCAACCGAGTTAGACATGCCATTTTGGATTAATCATTTTCAACACTATACCTTACTTCCAAGATTTCTAAAAATATTTAATAGGAAATAGAATTCACAAAAAACATATCCATGCACTTGTCTTCATCACTTTATCATGATAACACATCCCTATTCATCTTCTCACTATTGCTTGGGTTTTTCACCATTTGCACCATTTGGCCTGTTAACAAATGGCTAAATTGGATGAAAAATTTAGTAAACTTGAAGGATATAACCTATCTAAGTC
>JARHVA010000012.1:12580000-12657500 GCA_037957365.1 Torreya grandis | reverse complement strand
TGTTGGCTAATCTTTCCTTAACCATCATCTCACCTTGTCCTAGTCATAACCTTATCACCCATCATCCCCATATCCAAAATCTTTCCTTAGTTGTCCCATCTTGAATTAGTCAAAACCTTACCACATTTCTTAATCATATCTAAACTAACACCCATCATCCTATCCTAATCCCCCCTTTTTTCCAAAATGATCATCTTTCATCATACCCAACCTTTACTTAAACCTATTCACCTTAGATAAAACATTATTATCTCATTCCATCTGAGTCTAAACCTATCATCTACCATCTTGCGTAAAGATTGTATTAATCATATATAAAATCACTTAGTCTAACCACATCAATAATCATATTTAATTATTTACCCCTTGTCAAACCTGTCACCCATCATCCTAGTCCAACCCTCTCACCTATCATCTTATCTAATCATATAATAATCATCATACCATATTGTACTAGTCACCTTGTCTAACTTTCCTAAATATTAAATTATAAAACCCATTTGAGACTTAGTCATTCCCTTAAACCTAGTATATCACCCTTATCCATCACACTCACCCTTATTAATTAGGAAAACACATTTTTATACCTCGTCTACATTGAGAAATCTCATCTAAGCCATCACCTTGAGCTAGTCTTTGTCAAAATTTTCCTTGATTATGGATACCCTTCCTTAATCAAAATTTAGTCTAGACCTATCACCCTATTTATTTGAACTAACACCCATCATTTTTTTGATTTAAACTTGGAACCCATAATCATTTTTATAGCACCTATAATTATATCAATTTTGGCACATGTCATCTTCTTTCTATCATCCATCATTCTATCAGTTAAATCCAACACATGTCATCAACCAATTCAACATAATATTATAAACCTAGTCAAAACATAAGAAACCATACCCTATTATCTTCTAAACTAATCATATTGTCATCAATCTTATAGACCTCTTTACTCAAGGACGTAACCCATCTCGGCCCTAGTCATCTTTCAATGAAATTAATCAACCTAAAGGCAAGCCTAACCCATAACTCACCTAAATTATAGTCTATAAAATTACACATTATTAGTCCACCTCAAACATAGTCCCAAACATTTTATCCCCTACAATACCTATCCATAACACCCCATTACTTACCTTAGTCCAACATCTCTAATTCATAGTACAATCCTACCATTACCCCATCAAATAATAGTTATATTCTAAACTTGTCATTATCCACACACTTACACCAATCATATCTAATCACCTCAAGTCTATAATATAATTACCTTGGTCCACATTGGAAACATTCCCTTTTCACATAAGAATCATCATAATATTTATTGTGTCTAAACCTAATCAAGTTTGAGTCATACATACAGTGAAATATTACAATCCACTCAATACAATCTAATCATCCCAATCATCTAACTCAAACTTGAACACATCATTTTATCACTTGAGCTAGTATAAATCAAGTCAAGTCAACCCCATCAAAGGTCATTTATGACCTAGTCATGTTTCTTTCACTATCTAAACATATTCCCCATCTTATCAAATCCTAGAGTTTATGTTGGTGTATTATCGAAATGTCAAATCAATTCCCATCATCAAACATTTAGCTAGATCACACTAATCATTCCCATCAAACATATCACATCACCAAGTCAAATTTAAAATAAAATTTAAGCAAACCATGGATTCCCAAATATATTTGCATGTCATATTTTAAAAATATATCTTTTCCAACAAGGATGTTATCCTTTTATATATCCTAGAAGTGGGTTCCCATCTACCTATAGATTAGAAAATATCCATGGGTATTGATCACCACTTCATGAGGTGGAGAATTACTCATCACTTGTTAGGGTGGAGTATTTGTCACCACTTTATGAGTTGGAGTATTATTTAGGGTTTTTTCATATTGGAATAAAGTATTTCTCTTGATGGGGTATTTTCAGCCTACTGTTGTACATCAGGCATGTTTGAAACTTCTTGTTGTGAAGTGTTTGGAATATTGTAAGAAATGAGTTGTTTGGAAATTAAAAGAATGTTTTGTTAAGTTTTGGATGTCACTTGATGAATATTAAAGTATAAAATCTCAGAGTTATCAACCACATTTTGGGAAGAATATACCGATGGATTTAGATTAGGATTGTCCAAGGGATCACTATCGAGTATATGAGAGTTAAAAATATCTATGACTAATGTGTTACTAGCAAATGGATTGGTATTAGGTGTAGGATGGATTAGTAAATATGGTTACTATTTCATTGGTGGAGTTTTTTATACAAGTGGGGTATTATGAGTATCAAAAGTAAGAGTATTTAGGTAATTAACTAAAGTAGCCAAGACTTGGCTAGCTTACTATTTGGGAGGCAATGAATTGGCTTTGTGAAGTTAGGCCAATAAGTTGACCTTTTCCTATGCTACATGTCACAAGGGATTGAATAGAGGTTGGTACTATAGCTATACTTTGTCTAGAAGTATATTGATTATTTGGTAGTGGAAGGGATGTATATTTAAGAGCTCTAACCAAATAGTGTAATTTCTCCACTAGAAATCTAGATGGGAATCTAGCACTAATCTCTAATAATATTACAAGGTTTTCCATATTTTTTATAAAAAATGTGCCATGTAAATTGTTCTTGTCCATATTATAAACTAGATGTCAAATTTAAGATGTATTGTTGATTTTTTCCATGTCAACACTATATAGTACATTTATGAGGTATTATTGATTTTTTCCATGGTCAAAACTACATGGTAAATTCATGAGGTATTGTCAATTTACCTTATCTTTAGAATTATTGACATAATATTCATACCCATATGGATTGTAAATCACCCCCTCATCAAAATAGGGGTTATAAATATCCCCACTACATGTATATTGTGGCATGCTTGTATTTACAATCCTCATCTTGGAATAAGCTTAGATGTTTGAAATTTATTTTGATTTGGAGTGTGATTTTGATTGAATTATAATTTTAGAATAGTTTTGTCAATGTGAATGTTTAAAGTAATCTACTTTATTTGTATCAAGGTGAGTATCAAAATGGAAATAGTGTGTCAATGTATATAGTCAAGTATGAAAGGTATGTGAATCAAACTCATCTTCAAAAGAATATGAAAATCTAGGTATATCAATCATCACCAAGTATTTATTTCTCAAAAGGATGAAAGTGTTCAATGTTTGAAACTTGAAAGTGTTTGAAATTAGTTTGATACAAATGTTTAACCTTAATTGAACTAAGTTTTAAATTTTGAAAAATAAATGTTTGAATTTGACTTCAAAAGAGTTGACCTTTGAATTTTGCTTGTTAAATAAGATTGACTTTGTATGACTTTGACCTTGACATTAGACTTGGGAAAAAATTGGACCTTGGTTTTCAATTGGTTTTGAATCAAGAATTGGAATATGATTGGAATTAGGGCTGTTTCAAAATGGACAACATAATGACATGATTTGGAAAAATAATCTTTCAATTAGATAACATTATGTCTAGAAGGCATTAATATTTTACTCAAAATACAAAAATGTAACTCTTTATCACATAAGTGTATACAGACTAAGTTTGGGACTTGTTTTGGACATACAATGAGTTTTGACATAACATCCAAGAAAACAAAATTAAAGTATTACCAATGCACATCACCATTTCAAATAACTTTTAAAACTCTCTCATCTTCTATTTTGGCATGACACACATCAACCATAGTCATCTCATGTTCTACATTATAGGATAAGTGATACACAAACGTTTTTGACAAGTCATAAAAATTGTCAACATAATTTTTTGATAGATGGAGAAACCAATTCAAAACTTGCCTACAAAAACTATAGAGAAATAAGTGAAGTAAATACACACTACTATATGTCACCTCTTGGAAATCAACAAAGAATTCTTTTAAGTGCTCTTTTGGATCATACTTCCTTTTGTAATTATCAAAATGAAAAATAAAAGGCATTTGAAGATAACTCATATAAAATGGATAGGATCATATGTCATCCAATTTGAACTTCTTACCCTGATTCCCAACTTGGATTTCAAAATCTAGATATTTCACCTCTTGCAAATCTTGAAAATTAAGGACAAGTTTAGAGGGTGTGGGTACAAGTTGTTGGTTATTCAAAGGTGGATTACATTGACTTAGATAAAGTGATGGTATGGGGTATTAGGGAATATGTACCCTATTGGTTATTCTATGAGTAATGTTCACCCTTTGATTGGGGTTATATTGTTGATAAGGCACTTGCTACTAATAAGCATTCAGAGGAGGGTTAGGAATGCAACTCTGATTTAAAGGGAATTGTAGTCTAAATGGAGGAATATTTGTTGTGGATTGAATGGAACTAATTGGGAATAGAAAGGATTTTTTTTGATTTATAATAATATTTTGCATGAAGGGAACTTATTTTTAGTTAGGTGGAACATGTCTAGAAAGATCATGTTACCAGTTTGAAGAGGTATATTATTTAATAGAATTGATATGTGGTTGATTGATAAGAACATATAATTGATTAGAGAATATTTTTTGTGGATCAATTAGAACTTTTTATAATGTAGGATTGGTCACCACTTGCTGAGCTAGAGTATTTGTCAGGGTTTGTTGCATATTGGAAGAAAACATTTGCGTTGGTGGGGTATTTTCAACCTAATGTTATAGATCAAACATGCTTGAAACTTCTTGTTGTGAAGTGTTCAAAATTTTGGAAGAAAGGAATTGTTGGGATATTAAAAAAATGTTATTGAGTTTTGGATGACATTTGATGCAGATTGAAGTATACTATTTGAGAGTTGTCAACCACATTTTTGGAAGAATACACTGAGGGATTTGAATTAGGGTTATCTAAGGGATCACTATCAGGTATAGGAGTGTTAAATATATCTACAACTAATGTGTTACTATAAAATGGATTAGTATTGGGTGTAGTATGGATTAGTAAATCTAGTGGTTTTTTTGTTTGTCGAGTTTGTTCTCTAAGTGGGAGATTTTGAATATCAAATGTAGTTATGGATTTAACCAAAGTAACCAAAACTTGGCTAGCCTACTATTTGGGAGGCAATGAATTAGATTTATGAAGATGGATCAACATGTTGACCTTTTCCTATGCTATATATCAAAAGCAATTGACTAACGGCTAATACAAGATCTTGACTTTAGCTAGAAGTATCTTTATTATCTAGTAGTGTGATGGGTGTCTCTTAATGAGCTCTAGCCAAATAGTGTAAGTTCTCCATTAGAAATATAGATAGGAATATAACACCAATCTATAACAATTTTACAAGGTTTTTTGTATTTTTTATACAAAAGGTTCCATGTAAATTGGTCTTGTCCATATTTTGCACTAAATGACACATTTGGGAGGTATTATTAATTTTGTCCATGGTCAACACTATATGGTACATTCTTGAGGTATTGCTAGTTTTTTACATGGTCAACACTAGATGGTATATTCATGAGGTATTATTGATTTACCTCATCTTTGGTATTATTGACATATTGTTCATACCCATATGGATTTTAAATCACCTCCTCATCAAAAGAGGGGTTATATATAGCTCCACTATGTGTATATTTTGGGATATTTGGATTTACAATCCTCATCTCAGAATAAGTTTGGATGTTTGAAATTTGGTTTGATTTGGAATGTTATTTTGATTGAATTAGAATTTTGGAATAGGTTTATCAATGTGAATATTTAAAGTAACCTACTTTATTTGCATCAATATGAGTATCAAAATAGAAATAGTGTGCCAATGTAAATAGTCAAGTATGAAAGGTATGTGAATCAAAATCATCTTGAAAAGTGTATGCAAGTCTAGGTATATCAATCATAACCATGTATTAATTTATAAAAATGATGCAAGTGTTCAATGTTTGAATCTTAAAAAGTGTTTTAAATTGGTTTGGTCCAAATGTTTGACCTTAATTGAACTAAGTTTTGAATTTTGAAAAATAAATGTTTGACTTTGAATTCAAAAGAGTTAACCTTTGACTTTGAATTTTTAAATAATATTGACTTTGTTTTGTGATCATAAGAATTTTACAATAGAGAGAAGGTTAGATCAAGTGTTAGTTTCACAAAATAATGAAATCAACACACTAACATACTAACATATTTAAGATTAGATCATAGGGGGAGCTTAGTGATAAAATACAATTAGAAACCCAATTAGAATACAAATAAAAAAAATATTTACCTTCCTTGATAGCTCCAAAGTATTTTTTTCATGGTTTACTTGGTTTATGCTCAAAGAGTCTTTGGCAATGGAGTTTTCTTTTCTCCTTCTCTCCTTGGCACCATGGCTAGCTTATGGCTTATGATTTCTTGATGGCTTGGCTCAATATTTTGGAATTATAACATTATTGATTTCAATATTGATACAAAACCTACATTATAACTTTACTCTATCCAATCTCTCCAAATGAAGAGGCAAATGCTTGTATTTATAGGCTTAGGAACTAACCCCAAGTCAAGGTGAGTTAAGGTGTAGTTTAAACATGGAATGGGTTCAAACCTAGCCTAAGTGAGTTAATTAAACCCATTAGGTGTAAATAATTAATGATTTAAAATGAATAGACATGGGTGAGATATTTTCAAAGGCTTGACAACTCACAAAAGGTAATCATGAAAAGCCAAGATATTTGCATTTTTGAATTTCTTTTTTAGTAATTCATTAATTGTACATGGATAATTAAACTAGACATTTAATTTGGTTTATAATTTTAATTAATTATGATTATGATTTTATATTTTTTCAAGATTTTTATTTTATATCCATGTGACCCATTTAATAGGTCTATAAGCCAAATTACATGTTATGATGCCACATAATGAATAGAGATAAATCCGTGAGAGGTTTTTATTGATTACGGTAGGATACCCAAATTAAGTATATATCCAAATGATTTTGATATTTTATAAATGATGCAAAAAAAAAATTTAGAACATTTAATGATTCTTAAGCTTAATTTTCAATGGTTGGTAATAATCGGTCTGAGGTCTGGTCGAAGCCATTGGTGGCCAATTTTAGGTGTCTACATGTTTAAATTTAAACTTTACATTAGAATTACACAAAAAGTGGACCTTGGTTTTGAAGTAGGAATTGGAATCTAATGGGAATTAAGGATGGTTAAAAATAGACAACATAACGATGTGATTTTAAAAAAGGAAGATTTTAATTAGACAACATTATGTCTGAAAGGGAGTACTTTTTAACTTGGAATAAAAATAGAGTAACTCCTTATTGTTTAAGTTTATATGGACTAAGTTTGGGATTTGGTTTAGATATACAATGATTTTTAACACAAGATCCAAGAAAATGACATTCAAGTATGTTATCCTATCTTAGTGGTAAATTGGGTTTGCATCACAATCACAAGATGTCGAGATCTCTATATTTGGCATTAGGCATTTCAAGTATTTAAACCTTAGGAGCCTATAAAAAGTAGATATAAGTATAAATAGTTAAACCTTGACCTTACATTATTGTGCCATATGGAAAAATTATAGGTAGTCTAGGCACGAAAGGAGGCATTCCATAGTCAAGATACCACGAACACCCTAAGAGCTACATGCCATCCATGTGGCAATTTTACATTTGAGAAAAACTCAGCGAGAAGGAGGATAATATGAAATAAGATATTGATAATATATTAGATTCCCAAGATCATGATACATTACATTATATCATGTAATCAACCTATAAGGTATATAAATCCAACATCTTAATAGTCTGAATACCTCAAGAGCCACAAATCATCCATGTGTCTAGAGATCAAGCAGTCAAAGTGTCATGTGGTGGTTAGTGGGACAAGTAGGTAGAGTCAAAGTTATAGGTGGTAAATATTCAAATTGACAAATGGAAATCATAAAATAAGGGAAGTCCCATTAATAGGTTTGAAGTCTTCCAAGATTTGAAGTTCCATAATTGTTATATATGGCAACATCTCATGAGCTTGAAGCTTGAAAAACATATAGTTACATAGTTCTAAGTTTGTTGAGACTCATGACATCCAAGATTGTGATGTGCTTTCATAGTGGGAAGTTGGAGCTTTAATAAATTGACATAGTCAATTATCATAGATGACCTCTAAACCTAAATATACAGGGTGTTGTCATGTAGTGACATCCTATGAATTTAGATCCCAGAGAGAGTGATGGATAAAATAATCATCCTATGCATAGGTAAGGGATAGGTGGATAAAAAGTGGCATATAATGATCCTAATTTTGAAGGCTAGGTTGAAGAATAAAATATGGGAAAGTGGTAGTTTTGAGCTCAACTATGAATGGAAATCGAAGGGAAAAAGGGGGCATAAATAAATGTAGCCACAAAGTGTCAAAGCATGAACACAAGGATTTAAAGTAGTAGTCATGATCTATAGTTCATTGAAAGAGCCTAAAATGAGTTTTTAGGTGTTAATCATAGAGAATAGAAAGGAAAATAGCTGGTTAATCCTGACACAGTGAAGGGATTAATAATAATCAAGTGAAATTTTCTCATAGTACATGAATTCCTTTTAGAGAGAAGAAGCAAAAGGTATAGTGGATATTTTCAAGGTGTTAAGTTCATGACACCAATATAGATGGTACAATTATAATAGCTCATTATTAAATTTTTATCCTTATCATCATGGGCAAAGTAAAACATAAACTAGAGTCATGTTAGAACAAATCTAGAAACATATTCATAGCAGGGGTGTATGTATTTATAGAATTGGAACAATCCATTATTCCAATATTGCCTAGTCATCAATATTTAATAAATAAAGAAACAAGTTATTCTATCATGGGGAAAAACATAAGAAGTTAGGAATGGATAAAGCTAATACATGAATAAATAACTCTATGATTGGTGGATTATAAAGAGGTGTCTCTTCTTGTTTGGATCAATAATCAGTTGGTGGGGGAAGGTTTCAAGTTAATAAGGATAAAGTGGGAGCTCATGTTACATTGGATAAAGCATTTTCTTCATCTTAGAGATTTTATAATGGGGATTTGTGCCAAGATTAGATTAGCCTTATCTTCTTGTTTCTTGATGTGTTATCCTCTAAAGTTGAATTATGATCAGTGATTCATTTAATTTTTGTGTCAAGAGAATTTAATATTGGTTTTACATATAATCAATCAACTGACTAAATATTATCTATAAGAGTAGCATTGGTTGCCATTGTAAAGAGCAACACATTTGAATACCAAAACTCTATTGATATTGGGATAGGATTTCACCTACCTTTCCTCATTTTGTCTTGGTTATCTACCAAAGATCTTGATTTTAGAAGTAATCTATATAAATAAGTTTTTTGAAGAGTTTGTGTGCAAGTGAATATATAATTAGATTGTGTAGTAGCTGATTTAATTGGGTTTGAGAACTCATTCTGGTTACTTTGAGTCTTACATTAGTCATGGTGTAAAAATAGTTATCAAATTATGTAATGGATTTATTTAAATAGATTTATTGATTTCATGTTCACATAATTTTTATTTTAGTCTTTCTCATTATGATATTCTAGTTTTTGTAGTATCTATACTTGATTCTCAATACTTTCATTACAACCCACACTAATCTAATTTCTGAACATTGGAAGAAATGTCTCAGTCAAGGGATTTACCTATTTTTTCCCTACCATTATCTCTCACTCTCTTCTTTTTATTATTTTATAAATAATGTCTTACCCATTACATTTCAAAATCCCATTTTTTAAAGGAATCAACAGTGAGAACCTAAACATCTTTGAAGAAACCATTTGAACTTTGGTGGAAACAATCACAACTTGCCCATGATATATAATTTAGAGTTTCTTGGCCCTTAGATCATTATATTGTCATAAAAATTAGGGGAATTTTTATTCGATGTGTTTTAAGATGATCTTGTCTACTCATAATAGTTAATTCAATAATTGTCTTTGAGTGGGTCATAATTTCAGCCTAAAATAAATTGGTACTAGAATGAGGGCTGCACAAAGTGATATATTTCCTATATTGTGGCCTTTTGGATCTTGAAACTCCACATATTATAATATTATTCATGAATTAATTTATTTTAACTCAGCCTTATGATTTTTCATCTATTGTGTGATTAAAAACCACACTAACATAAATTAATACTTATCACTCTAGAATCTTTTTCAAGGATCACATGATCTGGAGTTAGATTGGGTCATAAAAGATGAATTGTTTCTCCTTTTCAAGCTCATAGATGTCTTAGATATAATTGAATTTGATCTAGACTATTAGTTTACTCAACCACAACATTTTTATAATCTATCACCAATAGATTATTCCAAATGGTTGTAGCTTGGCTAGTTATATAAGCTATAAATATTCTTAGTGACATGCATGATTTACCTAGAAACCTTGAGAATTATCTTATAAATTTCAATCTAAACACTATAATTATTATATAAGATCACATTACATATTATAAAACATACCTTAGGTTGATTAATGTTTAGCATGAAGATAAATCCTATAGGTTATTTCCTTTCACCTTGCTTGATCAGGCTTATGACCGGTTCCTTAACCTCCCTAAAAATTTAATCATATGATAGAGTCAATTAAATAGCATTTTTTTATCCTAGTTTGGTCAATTTGTTGATTTAAACATCTTATACCATCAATTTTCTTGCATAAGAAGGGAATCCAAGGAGTTTATACATAATTTCAATGCATGTTTTTAAAAAATGTATAGTAGGGTAGCACACTTATATACCAAATGCCTAATTGGATTAGAAATGTTTAAAAACTCTTTGGATCCTTGGAATACCACTTTATTAAGGAGATATACAATCATCACTAACTTTCCCCTTACATATGCATAAGCACTAAAAGTGGGAAGGCAACACAATCCTTAAGGGAAAATGTTGGCTCCCATTCCTAATGTTCTCCCAAACATGACAGCATTAAACTTAATCCAAATCAACTTCCTCTACAACATGCTAGCCCTAATTAGATTTTAGGATTTTTAAATCTAATGAGGAGTGAAGCAATGCATCAGTATTACAACCAAGATTTAGTTCAAGTTGTAACAAAAAATACACATAATTATATTCAATATTTAGCCAAACATGAGTTAGATTCAATTCAAATAATGGTCCAAAGATTGAACAATGATTTTATAAACTTAAAAAAATAAGTAGGTAGCTCAAGTAGTGGAAATTATACCCCAAATTTCACTTACCAACACAATTACAAATCATTCAATAGAGCTAGTAAACAAGTTGAGTATTCATCCAAAAAATTACCTTAGATAAAAATCATGGAGATTGCATTTATTAATTATTGTTGTGTCAAGAACACAACCCAACATGGAAAAAATGATTGTGTTGAGTTTTGTCTAGCCTTTAACATTATATAGAAGGAAATTGAAGAATATGAGGTTGTACCAAATGATTATAATAATTTAAATAATTTAGATGCTTCTAATTCATCAAAATACCCTAATAAAATCATGGTTTTAAAAAATTTAGACATTCCTAATGTAGAAGATAATGAATTTGAAGAGAATACCAATGAGATTCAAGATTTATAATAATACCAAAGAAAAAAATATTGTCTTAAGAATAGAGTACATTAGCCTTTGACCAATTCAACTCCACCAGATAATTTTATTACACCTCATGATCCTAAGGCTAGAAATGATCCACCTCCACCAAAAATGGGTGACAACCAACCCTCCAATATAATAGTTACAACAATGTGGAAGATATGAAAATGATCAAAGCTAACATAACCCTCCATGAATTAACACAAATCATTAAACAAAGGGATTTGATTCTTAAGTCTCTCACAAACAAGAGTAGTCATCCCAAACAAAATAATCCATATAACACTAATGTTGAAATACATAAGACTAGGTCTGAAGTTTCACCATTCTTGATTACAATCAATAATTTTGGTAATAATTTCAACAATTATTTTGTAGATTCTAGTGCATCAACTAATCTTATTCCTTCAAGTAGAAGTTGGGATTAGTTACTATAAAATTATACAAAGTGGTAGTTAGTTTATACTAGTCAAAATTCAAGGTTGTAGGATATTTTTTAAATGTCCATATGCAATTACAAGTTGAACCAACAGTGTGACAATTTATAAGCGTACAAGTAGTTGAGATATTAGAAGCATATGGTATGCTATTAAGTAGATATTGGTTAATATCACTCAATGAATATATGGAAACTAATTTTTCCCATATGTGTTTTCCATGAAGAGGAGTAGCAACTAAAATTAGAATTAATAGAGATCCATGTATGAATTTGATGATAACAAAGTATAACATAGTCAATGATCAAGCTAATTTTACTTTTATAGATGTAGGTGTCTATACTTTTTCAATCAAACTATAAAATAATAAAAGGTTTGATCAATATCATGATTTAGGTATGTGGTCATTGTATTTGGATGGATCACACTCCAAGTAAGGAGTTAAGGTTTGTATTGTAATCATTGATCCCAATGGTAATAGACATGTTGCATCTTTTTTATTATAGTTTCCTTGTAGCAAAAACATGATATAATATGATGCCTTGATCTTGGTTTTTCACTTTAAAATTAGGTTTGATGCCCATCAATTAAGAGTTTTTAGTCATTCTAAATTGGTTGTCAACTAGGTACATAACAAATTTTAGTGTAAGATTTCATATTTAAAGAAATACAAACATTGATCTTAGAATATGATTGAATATCTTAATGATTTTGATGTTTCAATCATATCTATAGTAGAAAATGACATGATATATTCATTGGTTGTTTCATCTATGAACCTCATGCCATTATAAAAAATTAACATACAAAATTTCTTAGTCAAATTAATTTCTTGTCCCTCTATGCTTGATAATGTTAAAAAATTTCATGTTTTTGATGATGATAAGAAATTTTTTGATGTCTTATTTAAATCTAATTATTTTGATGCATATGTAATTGATGACAAAGGAAGACTTAATTTTGAGGAATTATAATATAATTCTGATGGAGTGCTTTAGCTGAAAGACAACCTATTCCAAAATGCATGTTATCATTATAGATATTGTATGGATTGGATATTATAGTAATCAATTCAAGAAAGGAGGCTCAATTGAGTCAAGAGTCACATATTTTAAATTTGATAAATCTAGACAAGCTTAGAAACATGGTGGTTGGACTTTAATGTATCAATGAAGAGATGCAAATGTTAAATAAGATGTTATTATGCTATCAAGATATCATATCATAGAGTTAAAATGACTTGAATGTGTTCTAACCTCATGTTATGACCCATAACATTAACCTAAATATTGATCAAAGGCCCTTTAGGCAATGTCAAAGGCTAGTAAATCTAGTCCTAGAACTGCTTATCTTGAAATAAGTCTAAAAGATGTTGTTGGCTGGAATTGTCTTCCCTATACACTATTCAACTTGGGTGAAAAAACTAGTACCCATGAGGAATAAAAATGGAGAGAATAATCTCTACTTGGATTTCAAAAATCTTAACCATACATATGATAAAGACAATTATACCTTACCTTCACTTGATGAGGTCATTTAATAAGTCATTAGTTATGAGATGATGTCCTTTCTAGATGGATTCTTAGGGTACAATTAGATCTTAGTGGATAAAGTGGATAGATCCAAAAAATCATTTAACACTAAATGAGTCACCTATGCCTTAATTAATATTGGTTCCACATTTCAACAAGCTATGGGCACTACTTTTAAAATCCTAATCAATAAGTGCATAGTAGTATACATGGATGACTTGACTATATTTTCCAAATGCAGATCAAATCACTTGAGTCATCTAGATAAAGTTTTTAAACATTGTATATGGTTTGACATATCACTTAACCCAAAAAAATGTGTCTTATGTGAAACACAAGGTAATATTTTAGGCCACATAATCATTAAGGAAGGTATGACAATTGATCTAGAATGAGCTAGTGTTGTTTCCAAAATTCAACTGCTAAATAATAAGAAAGAGCTTAAATCATTTATTGGCAAAATCAATTTTCTAAAAAAGTTTATTTTTATTTTCAATAAGATAACTAAAATTTCAATGCCATGTTAAAACATGGACCTAAGGTATAATGGGATGTTTCTTCTAAAAGGGCATTTCAAGAAATCAAAAATGAAATTACGTAAATTCCTATGTTAGTCAACCTTGATTATGCTAAATATTTATATCTCTACTCTTTTGCATCTGATCATATGATTACATCTATTTTGACACAATGATTTGAAGTTATAAATCACCACACAACCTTTATGAGCACATATTTAAAATAGGATGAACAAAGGTACCCTGCTCTGGATAAACAAGCTTATGCATTGGTAAAGGTAATTAAAAAGTTTTATCTTTACATACTGGGGAAAAAAGTACATGACATAATTATAGATCATGCAATCAAATAAATGCTAGGATATAATAATATGGATGAAATAAGAGGATGTTGGGTTACTAAGCTTCAGGAATATGCCATCGAAGTGAAACCTAAAAAAATGGTACATGGTTAAGGTTTATCTAAGTTATTGTTAGAAGTTGATCATGCCATATATATTGTAGAAGTTAATCAATGTTAATTTCAATTTGGTCCATGGTATGATTCAATTATCCATTATTTGATTTATGGATATCCATCATCCCATTTTAATAGGACACAGATAATATCACTAAGTCTAAAGGATGCACACTATATGTTTCAAAGAGAAGTGCTATACCATAAGAACCATGAAGGGATTTACTTGAGATGTTTGTCTGAAGAAGAAGCACAAGAGGTGATAAACTCATTTCATGATAAGTTAAGAAGTGTTCATTCTTATGGTAATGTCATGACACACATGATTCTTAGAGATGGTTATTATTGGAAAACATTATTCATGTATGATTATGCACATGTGAGTACTTATCATTCATGTCAGATATTTTTTTAAATAGAGATTCATGCTCCCATTTCATTGTAACTAGTAATAGAGGAGCACCCCATTTCGCAATGGAGACTAGACTTCATTGGAGTCATAAATCCTAACTCATCAATTGGTTATAAGTTCATTCTAACCACCACCAACTATTATATGAGATGGACTATAGATAAATAAAAAAGGAACAATATAGTTGAATAATTTATTGAATTTTTGGAAGAGCATATTATAACTTTATTTGGGACTCTTCTGTCATTTTTTTATGACAACATTCTTGATTTCTAGTTAGTAGAGATGAATGAGTGGGCATACATTAATGGAATTACAGTGAAGTTTTATTCAAACTTTTATCTCCAAGGAAATGGTCTGGTAGAGTCAAATAATAAGAGTTTTATAAATTCCATAAAGAAAGAAATTGATTAAAACTCATGCAATTGGCATGTATTTCTCAAATATGCCTTATGGGCTGATAAGACAAAGCATAAATAGAGATTTAACAGTTCCCCTTTATTGATTATTGATGGAGTAAAGCCAATTTTACCAATGCAAATAAAAAAACCCACTTATTAATTTATACAAGAATACATGGAAGCATATTCAGGAAATCAATTCAAATTGTTGGACCTAATTCAATTAAAAGATAAATAGGATGAAACTTAATAAAGTTGTATTAATTATATGCTGATGTGAAGAGATGGGTTGACAAGAAATCATAAGCAAAGAGTTTTTATGTTGTAGACTTAGTCTTGTTATGGGATAAGGTCCATGAAAGAAAGGGTTAGAATGCTAAGTTTAGTCCTTTATGGATTGGCTCTTACCAAGTATTTGAGCTTTTGGGATAGAATGCATTTAGATTGAGATATCTTCATGGAAAGGATTTACCACTATCAGTTAATAGATAGTACTTGAAGAATTACTTCATGGAAAATACATCTAATATTTTTTATGAGTGATGGTACTGATATTCCTATATGTATAATTTTGTATATAATTTTATTTTTTTGATAAAGTAAGGTGGCAGACTAGGGGCCGAACCCTTTACAAAGCAAAAAAGACAAGAAGGCAATCAAACAAAATAAATAAGAGATGGAAAGATGAGAGTCAAAGAGGTCTCTCCTTACATAGCCATTGATTTGAGAAAATCATTCAGTTTCTTAGTATTCTCTGCATTGACAGTAGGCCCAATATTACCCACTTCTTTCAGCATAGACATGTTCAAGAGAATTGTATTCTAGAGCCCATTAGTGAATTTCTACTCCAACTTTTGAATACGATCCTTTAGAGCATTAATTTCAGATTTCCAATCAATCTCATTCTCTATTTCCTCACTAGCTTCCTCAACATACATTTTCCTCTTTTTGTCAGTAGTATCCGTAATGTCAGCACCAACCTCCTTAGTAACCTCACATTCCCTAGTCTACTGCTTCCCTTCAGTGTCCTCAAAAATTTCTTGGATTTCCAATTCCTTAGACTCTTCCTCCTAGGTAGATTCCTTTGAAGCACTCTCCAAATACTCAATAAGTCTAACTTTAGGGGCAGGTTTACCAACAATCCTCCCTGACCTTCAGACTCTAGAGGATGATCCCTCCTTATTAACCTTAGGAGACTTATAAGATTTACCACCTTGACCCTTCGTGGCCCTACCAGGATTTTTGTGGGTCATCTCAGTGGTCCCCCCAATATTCTCTTCTTCCACATCAACCTTCCTCTTCTTGCTTTTCTTGCTTGTAAAGGAGCCCAGGGTGGCAACAGGGGTCTCTTTTGGGGTGGAGAAAGATACATCTTTAGTTTTGGTAGGAGTAGGGGAAAAATAGGACTCATCAATGGCATCACCAGACAACAGATTGGAAGGAATATCTACACTATCAATTCTAATAGTCTTGGATGGCTCCAAGGCATGGTGAAAATTATACAAGTAGAAGGTGAGGCCTTGGTGTAGGGCAATAGGGTTCACATCTAGTTTTTTATACATTTTTTCTCTCACCCTAAGGATAGATTGTTCTAAGGAGGAGAGCAGATAAAAAGGAAAACTAATAAGAGCATTGCACCTGAAGTGATATAAAAGAGGGAGATGGTAGTTATAGAACCTGGTAAATCTTCCTTCAAGCATGAAGTACTTCATGAGAATGAAGCACACTCCATCCCATGGTTCAGGTAGTTTAGCATGCTCAAAGCCTCCTTGATAAGGGACGAGTTCTTCACCTTCTCCCAGGAATAATTTATGGCTTGCAAGATCCATAATTTTTTTTTCCTTTGAAGCTTTATCCCTTACATGGTCATTCTAGTAGCCATAGAAATCACCTTTTTAGATATTTCAAAACTGATTCTGCTAATAGTAACACGCTTATTTAACCAGGACCTCACAAATTGCTTGGACAAGTTTTCATCGAACCCATTAAGCCTTTTCAGATATGGGCTGATTCCCCCTTCTTTACAGTAATGCCAAACGAGTGGATTATCTTTGAATTTTCAACAGGAGACTAGTTCTATTAAAATTTGGTCTCCTCCCATTTTGGATTTTCAAACCCAACCCAAGGAGTTCCTCAGTTCAACCTTTAGCTTGGCAGTGGTTACAAACCCTTACTCCCATTTATGCATAATGAAAATGTAATGGCTCATAATTCAAAATACCATAGCGAGGTGACGTTGACTATTCCCATGCTTGGAAATCATATCCCATCAATATTCATAATGAGCCCCATGTGCCTTAACCTCTTGATACAATAAATCATGAATGATTGTCAAGAGAGTACAATAATTAACAAATTTTGAGATCCACAATAGCCCCCTCCATATGGACATCCTCTGAGAGCTATCCTCCTCATAAGTTTGACTCATCCTTGATAAGTCATCTCCTTTTGAATAATATCCCCAATTTTTAAAGGAATATGGACAACTTGGTGCCACACTCGCCAATCTAAAAATTTCTGACCAATATTGGCACAGGCATCAGCAACACTGTTTCCTTCCCTGTAAATATGGGAAATCTCCACTGCAGAGAACTTTTGCAAAAGCAATTGGATATCCCTAATGATATCTTTTAGCTTAATTCCCACATTTGATGCTTTATTAACAGCATCTATGACCATTTTAGAATCTCCTTGTATACTCAAGTTCCTTATTCCTAGGGATATAGCCAATTTTAACCCCCATAAGAGAACCATTGCTTCAACATAGTTGTTACTCTAGAATCCTATACCAATAGCATAGAAATCGATCATCCATCCTTTATCATTTCTTATAATTCCTCCTCCACTAGTTTTACCATCAGACTTGGATGCCCCATCAAAGTTGAGTTTCATCCAGTTAGGCTCTAGGGGAATCCATTTAGTATTTAGTCTCTGTAGGATTTTGTAGTTATTATAATCAGGGATCTAGTCTAAAACCTTCCATTTAGTTACAATTTGATTTTCAACTTGAGATAGGGGTTTCTCTATAGAATGAATATGGGCAGTGGTGACACTTTCCATAAGAGTTTTAACAAAGGAATGAAACACCTGAGATGTATTTCTAGTAGTGTCCCTAAAAATTCTATGGTTATGCTCTTTCCATAAACTCCAACTCAAACAAGGTAGAGTTTGATTCCATGAGCCAAGGATGTGTGAAGGTTGGATTCCAGCTGAGGATTACTTCTTTAAGGTTAGAATTATAGACCCATTCAATTCTAAAGTTATTTAGAATTATCCCCATAATTCCCAGGCAAAATCATAGTGAATGAAGAGGTGTGAAATTATATCCTCTTTTGAACCACACAAACAACATCTGTTGACCAGGGCAAACCCTCTCTTTTGAAGGTTGTCTTAAGTTAAGATTTTGTTATGAGCAGTAGCCCACCAGAACATATTAAGTCTTGGAATAAGTTTACAATTCCAAACCTTTTTCCATACATCCTTATTCTGAGCCTTAGGAATCAATAGATGATAAGCTAACTTGATAGAGAATGATCCATTCTTATTTGGCCACCAGTACTGCTCATCTTCATCAGGGAAGAGAGGGATTCTGGTCCCTTGCATCCATTGTTGGATCTCCTGAACTCTAGGGAAAATCTTAGGCCGGTGATCACAACAGTCTAATAGATTTTCTAGCTCCACATACCATTATTATTATCCATGTAATCACTGAGTAGCCAAGTCAGCAATCTCTCTATAGTTTCCTTGTGTGATTAGAGCCTTATCCTTTAACCAAATATCTTCCCAAAATTTAATATGTAGGCCATTTCCTAGTTTCCATCTAATTCCTTGCTTGAGAAAGCTTCTACTTTTTAGCATTTTATTCCATATCATAGATCCTTGGGGTAACCCTATCTATTAAAGAAAGTTGGAACCATCAGTGCTATGCATATATTTGGCATACATTATTCCCCCCAATCATTATTTTTATGGATCAGGTTCTAATTAATCTTAGAGAGAAGGGCTTTGTTCATGTTCCTAGTAGACCTAATATTGAGGCCACCATGTGATTTTGGAAGACACACTTTTTCCCATCTGACTAAAGACTCTATTTATCTTCCATCCCCATACATAAAAACTTTCTTTTAATTTGTTCTAGTTTGTCAGCAACATATGCAGGAATTTTAAAGAGAGACAGAAAGTATGTGGGAATCCCTTGCAGAGAGGCCTGACGAAGTTGCAGTTTACCAACACTGCTGAGGAGTTTCCCCTTCCAACCAAGAAGTTTTCTCTGAGTTCTTTCCAAAATTCCATTCCAAAACCTAGGAGATACCTCTTTGACCATGAGGGGGAGACCCAAGTAGGTAGCTGGTAGAACATCTTCAGCACATTCCAATATACCAATGATTATTTATCTAAGGTCATTAGGAGTGTTGAAGAAATACCATTGATTTTTTGGAGATTTATACTTTGCCCAGACTCTATGGCATAATTATTTAAAATATTGTTCCATCTTTAAGCTTCAATCACTGAGGATATGCCAAAAAAGATGGTATCATCCACAAACTGTTGCACTGCCACCGAATAAAGGGAGAAGGCAGGTTTGATGCCCACAAGATTTTTTGAGGCTATTTCTGCTTGTATGTATCTTGCCAGTGCCTCTACCATTATGATGAATAAGTACAAGGAGAGAGGATCCCCTTGATGGATTCCTCTCGAGGATGAGAAAAACCCTCTAGGTACACCATTAACTAAAACTAAAAATTTTG
Source organism: Torreya grandis (assembly GCA_037957365.1). Taxonomy (NCBI): domain Eukaryota; kingdom Viridiplantae; phylum Streptophyta; class Pinopsida; order Cupressales; family Taxaceae; genus Torreya; species Torreya grandis. The sequence continues at coordinate 12,637,454 of JARHVA010000012.1, read as the reverse complement.
TAGAAGAGACAACATTCCATATCAAGTGAGACATTTTATCATTAAACCCAAATTTTTTGATGACTTGGAACAGAAAATTCCATGAGACCCTATCATATGATTTAGAAATATCTAGCTTAAGATCCATACCATGGATTTTGCTCTTGTCCATAGAGTGAATAGTCTCATGTGTGGTGATCACAGCATCAAGAATTTGCCTGCCTGAGATGAAGCCTTTTTGTGCAGGGGAAATAATTTTGTCTAATAAGGGTTGAATCCTCATAACCAGCACTTTAGTACATATCTTATAAATAGTGTTGCATAGAATAATGGGTCTGAAATCTATAAGGTGTGTGGGTTGTGAATTTTTAGGAACAAGTACTATGAAAGTATTATTAGCTTGTTTCAAAAGTTTACCTAATCTGAAAATGTCACGAACAACAGCCATAATGTCTGCTCCCACAATCTCCCAATATTCCTAAAAGAATATAAGAGGGAAGCCATTAGGACTCAAAGATTTGAATGCACCCATGGAAAATAAAATAACACAGACTTCCTTAGATATAGGCTTTAACATCTCTAGATTATCTTCTTCAGTTATCAAATAGGGGATTTTATCAATGAATTGGTTCATAGGTCTATCATTCCCATCATCATTGTTTTCTTCAGTGAGTAAATTCTAAAAGAAAGCCCTAGCTTGTTCCTCTATCACATTATCTTATGTTATAATGTCACCATTATCCAAATAAAGCTTAGTTATGGAGTTGGCCTTCATATGTTTCATGGCTAAGAGATGAAAGAAGCTAGTAGTCATGTCCCCCTCTTTAAGCCACTGAACATGAGATTTTTGTTTCCAAAAAACCTCTTCTCTTTCCATAAGATTATTCCATTTAGAAGATAGGACAGTCTCTTCTTCTAAAGTGTCTTTTGAATCATCTCCTTGAACCATTCATTGCTGAATATCTTGGAGATTTCCTATTATGTCTTTCTTCTACTAAAAGACCTGACCAAAACTATATCTATTCCATCCATGAACTTCTTTTTTGATATGCTGAAGTTTTTTGACTATTCTGAACATAGGAGTGCCTTGAATTGGAATTTGCCACCATTGGGCCACCATTTGTCTAAAGTATTTGTGTTTGATCCACATAGCTTCAAAATAGAATGGGAAAGGACCATTTTGTCCCTGGTTTCTCCAGCTAAGGAAGATTGGGCAATGATCAGACATAGTTCTAGGAAAAGCCTGCACATGCATATTATGATAATCATTCTAGTTACTTGAGATAATAAATCTATCTAGCTTAACTTGAATCATTTGATATCCTCTTCTTCTGTTGGAGTAGGTAAAATTTTGATTTTGTAATTCTATATCCAATAGTCCCCAATCATTAATAAATTTGGCAAAGTCGAACATGCTATCTAAGTAATCAATAATCCCACCCTATTTTTCATAAGGGTATAGAGGATTGTTAAAATCTCTAGCTAGCATCCATCTAGTGTTTTGGGAATTATTCTTGAGACTGCTCAAGTCTATCCATAAGTTCTACCTCAAAGCTCTATTATTCAGGCTGTAGATATTGATCAATGACTAGTTCAAAGAGTTCAAAGAGAAGTTGATAATCAAGAAGTGTTTGTTATAAGCCATAAGAGATCCTTGAATTTTATAACTATTCCACATAGTTACAATCCCCCCTGAAGCTCCTTCAGTTGGACTGATGCAAAAATCTGCCTTAGGCCATATGTAGTCAGCAATTTTCTTAAAGCTCTCCTCATTCATCTTGACTTCTTGGAGTAATAAAATACCTAATTTATTATCTAAAATGTAGTTTTTAACCTCAAACTATTTTGAAGGACTATTAAATCCCCTTAGGTTCCAAGATAAAATTCTCATTTAGAGGATTTGATGGGATGGGTTTCTAGTGTTTTTTGTTTACCACTAGCAATCTCCCTAGCAATTTCTCTTTGTCTTATTTCTCTTAGGGTTGGTCTCCCTTGTTTGGGATCGGTGCCAACATCTATAGATTTTTAACCTTTTTAGTTCTTTTTCTTTGGGGTAACCCATTCCTCCTATTCATTACTACCATCTTGTCCTGTTTCCCCTGTTGCTAAATAATTGCCTGCTTGGTCTTCGACTTCCAGATCATGAAATATGTGTTTAACTGTAATTCTGCTTCTCCTTCAGTACGCAATATTTTTGGATTTAACTTTCCCTGTCTCTCTCTTGAGACTTTGTCTTCTACTTTATCTTCCTTTATCGGTTAGACACTTATTTCTCCTTCCTTAGACATATTAGTCTGTTGCTCTAAAGGGTTAGCTGTGTCTATTGTAGCCTTCTGACTATCATTTTCTGATACCTTCTTATTATAATTTTATGTTTTCATAGTTAGTGTTTCCTACTTCATTTCCCCCCCAACTTGTTTAAGTTCGTTTATCTTGTTGTTGGTTGATGTGAGATTATAAAATATTGATTAAGAGTTGATTATTATTTGTATCATGAATTCAATATTTTATAATTAACTCCTTTGTGCTATTTTTTTGAATCTTCCATTGAATTTTTTTACCATGCTCTAGTCCTTAAAAGGTAAGGTTTGTTCACAATCAATAATTCAAAATAATTAGAATTTAAAATAATAAACAAAATAATTATATATGACAATATGATAAATTAATGTTGTGTCATTATACTCCCATAGGCCAAGAACTTCAAATGATTGATGATAAAGTATGAGAACTTTTAGTTTTAGAAATTAGAATGTGATTCATCCTTGAAAAATCACATACGCTATTGCAATTTTCTTTATGAATTTATATAATTTAAAGGCCTATGATTAAAAATAGAATATGTGAATTTTAGAAAAATTTCATTGTCTTATTAAAGTCATCAAACTACACTTAATTAAATATTTAAAGTAAAATGCAATCACTAAATTGATTTAACATTGTCTTATTAATTATGAATTTTCTAGGTCTATCATTACTCCCATGGATCAGTCCCTAACCCTCAATGGATTGGAAAATGAAATATTTTAAAAATAAAGAAATAAAAAGTAACTTTAAAAAAATGTAAATACAACTTCTTTCCTCGAAAGGATGATTCAGGCAATCTACATCGCAAGCTTTCTAGCCTAGTTGGCAATGGAACAAAGCCTTGAATGGGACCAAGGTATCTCTTTCAAGGCTATATACACCTAGCTCATAGTAGAGAAATATCCATTCCATTTCCTCCCAATCCAAACATCCAAAATTATCCCTCTTAGAAATTCTAATTGTTTTAATCAAGTTTAAATTTCTATATGTAAATGCAAGAGTTATAAAATAACCCATCACTCCTAACAGACACTAATGGTCTTAGGTAGAACTAAAACTTAGTATGTCACATATTGAGGTAGACTTTAATTATTTCATCTTTATGATTTTATCTAAAGGACTTGTTTATGGTTTTGGGTTTCTTGTTGGGTTTGATGATTTATAGTCTAAGTTCTCAAAGCTGAACAACATTCTCCCCATAAAAGTCACCATTTGTTGGGTCCAACATGCCCCATTAATTTAAATTTTTACATGGGACCCTTTTCTTTAGGATACTTTTTTATTTTCAAATTATTACATACTATTATAACTTCATTTATGAGTGTCATGTAAACTACAAATATTATGTTCCATTTTTATTCTCTAATCCACGAGTCAGACTTTTTTTGATGATTTTGACATAACTTCACTTGATCATTAATTAACAATGAATAGACAATCCTTATCAAGAGTTTAAACAAAAAAAATTTACCTTTTGAAGTCTTATAAAGTGATTCAAGTTTTCATTCATCATCTAGCTATAATTCATGAATTTTAAAGTGTTAAGTAAAATGTACATTCTTGTATGATCATTATACTATCCTAGAAGCATTTGTCTTTAAAGTATAAATTGGTTCATTTTATTTGTAATTTATGTAAGTGATAGGATAAGTGGACCTCAAATTCAATACTATATAGAGTTTCCTATTTTTTGACATTTGCCTCATGTGATTCATTATTGAGTTGGTTGACTATATTATAGTCATTATTCATTCATACATAAGTTTAAATTTTTATGTAAATGATCATATTATAGATTTGAAATTTTCATTTAGATATTAAATCAATTCATTTCACTCATATTGATGCTTGTTTGGTCAAATATTTATTAAAATTGAGATTTATTTATGTTTTGAGACATTACTTATTGAGTAAATAACAAGTGTGATCGAATCTAGTTTGCATTTCACATGGTTAAGACTGAATCATTACATGCTTTGAATAGGATTTATGGATGATTATATGAATTATAATTTTGAATAATATACTAATCATATTCTCAAGTCTCTATTTTATCTTAGTTTGGAAGATCAAGTCTTTGGCTTTCAGCATTCAGTAGATCAAGTCTTCAACCTTTGGCAACTCACAATGCACAACTATGTAGTCTCAAGTCTTCTTGACCCTAAATTACTAAAATTGTGCCATGTGGTGACATCTCACATATTCATAGCTTAGGTAAGTAATAAATAGATTGTCAATCATAGTATTCCCTTTTATGTCGACTCAAACTTCCCAATGGGTGACAAATGTCAAGATCCCAGGCTTTGGCATTAATTAGTTCAAGTCTTTGGCCCTTGAGATCCTATAGAGAGTGGATCATAATCTAAGACTTCCAACCCCAACCTTATGATATTATGCCACATGGAATAATATCATGTAGATAGGGCATGGATGGAGGCATTCCATAGTCAAGATTCATCAAACACCTTGAGATCCCTAAGCAATCCACATGGAAATTCTACATTTGATTAGAACTCAACTGGATGGGGAATAATATATAACAAACTATTGAAAATATTGTGGATTATTGATATCATTCCACATGGAATGATCTCATGGATTCATCCCATAAGGCATATAAATCTAAAATATAAATATTTTGAAGACTCAAAGAGCCACCAGTCATACACATGTCTAGAGATTGAGAAATTAAAATGCCAAGTCATGGTCAATGGGATAATTATGCATAGTCAAAATTCTGGGTGGAAAGAATTCAATCTAATAGGTGGCAATCAAAAAATAAGGGAAGTTCCATGAACATGTTTTAAGTCTTACAAGCCCTAAAGTTCTATAATTTTGACAGGTGGCCATATCTCATGAACTCAAATCCTATAAAGCATATAGTTATATAGTTTTAAGTTTGTCAAGATCCTCAACCTTTATAATTGTGACACATGGTCACTTAATGAGAATTCATAGTTTTAGGAACTCAACTTATTAAATTATCGTATATGACCTCTAAGCCCAAAGACATGAGATGTCACCATGTGGAAATAACCCATGAATTCATACTATAGAGCTATGGACAAAATAAACATCATGTTCCATTGCTAAGGGCCAAGTTGATGATAATTGGCATATAATGAGCCTAAATATGATGGCTAGGGTGAAGACTAAAATATAGGCAAATGGTAGTTTTGAGCTTGACTGTGAATGGAAATGAATGGGAAAAAGGGGGAATAAATTAACATAGCCATGAAGTGTCAAAGCATGAACCCAAGGATTTCATTTAGTAGTCATAACTTAGAATTAATTTAAAGAGCCTAAAATGAATTTTTTAGGTGGTAATCATAGGAATAGAAAGGAAAATGACTAGTGAATCTTAATATAGTGAAGGGACTAAATGGAAATTAAGTGAAATTTGTTCACAGTACATGAATTCCTCTTGAAGAGAATAAGCAAAAGGTATAGTGGAATTTTGTAAGATGTTGACTGTGTGCCACCAATAGATGTGTGTTGTATATTTAGAATAGATCATACCAAATTTTGCATTTTGGCATCATGGGAAAAGTAAAACATGAACCAGATCCATAAAAATGTTAATAGTAGGGGTGTATCTCTTTATATAATTAGAATAATCTATTATTCCCATATTTATTATGCATCATCATTTGATAAATAAATAAATAATTGTGATATCATGGGGAAAAACATAAGAAGTTGGGAATGGACAAAGCTAATGCATGAACCAATAGCTTTACCATTTGTGTCTTATAATAAGGTGCATCTTCCTATTTGGATTGATAGTCAACTAGTGGGGGAAGGTCTCAAGGTAATAAGGTTGCATTTCAGAATGCATTTTAGTCATCTTATATATTTTACAATGGGTATTTGTGCCATAACTATATTATCATTATTTTATTGTTTCTTGATGTGTTTTCCTAGGAAGTTGAACTATGATCAATGATTCATTTAATTTTTGTATCAAGAGAAGTTAAGATTGGTTATCCATCACAATCAATTGATTGACTAGACATTATCTATAAGTGGAACATTTATTTTCTTTGTAAAGAGTGACAAATTTGAGTACCAAAACTCTATTTATATTCAGGTAGGATTTCACCTTCATTTCCTCCTTGTTTTATCTTGGTTGTCTACAAAAGATATTGATTTGAGAAGTAATCTATGCAAATAATTTTTTTGATGTGTTGGTGTGTAAGTGTATATACAAGTATATTATGATGAAAATGATTTATTTGGATTTTAAAACTCATTATGGTTACTTTGAGGCTTACATTAGTTATGGTGTGAAAATAGTTGCAGGCCTGTATAATGGTTTTCTTTGAATAGAGTTCTAGATTTCATGTTCACACAATTTTATTTTGAGTCTTTCTCATTTTGGTGTTATAGTTTTCATAGTTTATATAATTTATTCCTAATGATTTGATTTCATCCCACACTAATCTAATTACTGAGTATTGGAAGACATCTCTCTCTCTCTCTCTCTCTCTCTCTCTCTCTCTCTCTCTCTCTCTCTCTCTCTCTCTCTCTCTCTCTCTCTCTTTATATTTTTTTATGGAGAATGTTACCCATTAAATATTAAATATCTTATCTTGTAAAGGCAAAAATAACCAGAACCTGAATATCTTTGAAGAAACCATTTTAACCTTTAGTGGAAATAATCACAGCTTACCCATGTTATATCATTTGGATTTTTTTGGCCCTTGGACCACTAGTAGGTCATAAAAATGAGGGGAATTTTTATCCCATGTGTTTTAAGATGCTATTATATACTAATAATAGTTAATTCAATAATTATCTTTGAGTGGGTCATAAGTTTAGCCTAACATCTCTTAAGATAAAGATAAGTGGTTACCTTCATGTTTCTAGGTCACCCAAAAAAGGGGAGAGCATAAACGTGAAATAACTACACAAACACACTTCAAGAAGCAAGAAATGAAATGACTTAGAAATAAACAATTTTTAAACAAAAATATAAAGAGTATGTTATTTTAAAACCCAAATGGAAATGTTTGGAAAAAATAAAAATACTTTATTTTGAGTTTAAATACACTTCTTTGACCAAGGACCTACAATAAAGTGGTTATAGGTTTGCATTGTGGTCTTGGGCTGATGTGGGATGTTGTCAAAAAATTATTTAAGGTTTGGGTTTGTGTAACATAGGTTTTCACCATAAAAATAGGGTGTTTCCACTAGTTTCTACAACCATTTATTAACATGGTGTTTATACTGATTAATACATTTTTGTCGATTTGAAGGTCATTTATAAGACTTCTCAGAGAGTTTTCACCAATTTTTATCATGTTTATGCCAATTATAACTCCCTATAAAACATGTTGGAACATAAAATAGAGTGTTTTCACTATTTTAAGGGATGAATCTATCGAAACACAAGTGTGTTTTCATCAATTTAACATGGAACAAAATTTTGATAATATTTTGATGAAAAATATGTGAATTAAGCTAATGATTAGGTTAATTACTATAATTATAAGGATCATAAGGGTCTATAAGAGTTTTTTAGATGCATCATGTCCCATTTGGCATGCCATTATGTGAGAGAGGAATCCAAAAGGGTTAGTTTGACTATTAGTGAATACACATCAAAATGATTGAATAAAACTAAAACCTAAGCCTATCCACTATGTTTGAGCAAGACTAAACAAAAAATAAATCAAATAGAAGAAAAATCACAAGAATTTTATACCTTCTTTGAAATACCTCCTTTGATTTTTAGTTCAAAAAGTATGTGCTTGAATTATAGAGCTAGAGTTCTTTGGCGATGTTGAATCCACATGTGGGAAACATCTCCTCTTAGCTAAATTTGATTTGGTTTGAGAATTAGCTTGAGAATTGTGAATATCCTTATGTATTTGGTAGATTAAGTTTAGATTCAAGAATATTTTCTATAATGGATGGGGGACCTTCAATTTATATATTTTTTAAATTAGTGAGGACCGTCCGTCTTGATCTCCGAATAGAAGGCTAAGAATGATTCCTCACCTTCATCAATATTGGAAATTAAAAATGTAAGAGGGTCTATTTAACAAAATTTGGAGTGTGGAAGAGATTCAGAAGAAAAGTGCAATCATGAACCCCTTTGGAGTGTGTAATAGTGTGTAATAAGGAGTAGTGTGTAATAAGGTGTAACATATTGTTTCCACTCTCTCCTTTCCCATTGACTTTACCATGTGATGTCACCAAGATGAGGTAATAAAATTAATATTAATTTTTGAAAATAGAAGTTTCTAAAAAGCCATAGATTTTTGCATTAGATAATGTTTAGATTAATTAATTAGGTAATTAGTTAACCATTAGAGGAGTATAGCATTTTTAATGTCATTTTTCCAATTAATATATTCATTTGATTTCCTAAGAATAATACTTGTAAAGGGATAGGTTCATTTTGGGTGCACTTGATAAAATTGTTGTGACGTTATCATGCACTGCTCCAATTAGGAATGTGTTGTAAATTTTAGATTTAATCAATAGTTTTACAAGTAAATTGGATCAATTGATAATTTCTATTTAGATTTGCATGTGATTATAAAAAAAATCATTCCAACTATAGTTTAGACAAGGAAGTGGTGAAAATGAATTTTCTACAAAAATAAGTATAGGAATGAATAAAATCATTTGCTATGCGAACCATAATGCTACCTTTAAATTTTTTAAATTGTTTTAGGTATCCATTGACCTTTTCAATCAGTGAAAACAAAAAACTTTTTTGGGCCTCAATTGTGCTTTTTAAGTGGAGAAAACTCTAAAAAATAGATCCCATTAACCAAAACCATGTTTAAAAACATGCTTCTTAGCAAAATAATAAAACATATGGTACCTCATTGTAATCACTTTATATATTATAACTTTATAGTTAAATGTTAAAATAAGCTGATTATATGCCCTCATTTTTAAGTGAGTGATGATCATGGATATCGATCATCAAATAATAATGAATAACATGCACCATGAGAAACATATATAAAATAAAATAAAAAATTAATAATCATGAAATATCATGTAAAACATTCACTGATATATAATAGACACACACACACACACACACACACACACACACACACACACACACACACACACACACACACACACACACAAACACACACACACACACACACACACACACACACGTGTAATATTACCATGTAATCCAATTTTAATATGTTGATATAGAATCACTATTGACAAGGGAAATAGAAAGGAAGGGACAAGAGGTATGTCGTGATGTATCCCCCACTCTAACAATAAACCAAAGACAATTTATATGCCCTAATCTAACAAAATTCCCCAATATAGATAAGATATAACAATCTATGTACCATAAATGGCAAATCATAGTGTGGCTAAGATTATGAATGACATGAGGTGAGATCATATATTGATATAAGAAATGTAGGATTACTATATTCATTGGTGTATTATGCTCTAAATAATTAATATATACTTGATGATGCACACATTGAGATGTTTTGTATCAATGTGCTATACAAGTGCATGATAAAATATATACCTCTAATATGAACAAGCTATAATAAAAAAATGTGCCAACATAAAGCATGACCAATTAAGGGTGAGATAAAATAAATGAATTTCATGATAAACATGGTAAAATTGTGTATCCACAATGGAAAATGATGTGTCTATGATATGAATATTGTAACACCCAAAATTTTATCTAAATGAAACCCATAAAAACATTATCTTTAAAAAAAAAGAAAAACTATTAAGACTATTATTTGCACAACTAGACTAATTCCATATGCCAATACATCAAACTGATTCCACTTTATTATTAAGATTTTACTAACCAAAAATATAAATTAATTATACATTGAAAACCTAGTTTCATAAATAATAAGCTAAACAATTAATAATCATTATTTCTAAATACTTCACTATTATTTATATTATTAAAAAAATATTAATAATAATTACATTATGATACATTAATTCAACTATTAAGGTGTTCTTAAGTGTGTTTTAATAAAATGGTTAAATAGTCTTTAATAATTATCATATCCAACCAAATAATTAAAACACACCTTATCAAAGAAGTGGATAATTATTTCAACTTACAAAGATTTATTCATCCAAATAAGATAAATAATTCCAAGTAAATAAATCTAAAAATAACTTTAATAAACTAATTGATTAACAATAAATAAATATCATTGTCGAAGCACTTACAATTCAATATGATATAATTGTTTGAGAATGATATCTATAGGTATGCTAGTTATATTCTATTGTATTATTTTTAATGTTGTTATTTTAAAATTTAAGTTACTATGATTTTAATTATAATTAATTTTATATTTTCATCTAATTTTTAATGTCAAATATTTGTTATCTTAAAAAAAAAATACAATTCATTTAGCATGGTAAATAAATGAAATAAAAGTAAAAAAAGTACCACAATAATAAATATAAAATAAATAAATAATTTTTTTTATTTTAAAATAAATAAAATTACCACAGTAATAAATATAATTCACCTATCATATATTTCAACATGGTAAATAAATAAATAAATTCTTTTATGTTAAAGTAAATTTATAAAATTACTACAATAACAAATATAATTCCTATCATGGTAGAAATTATAATTCTATTGTCATTTTATTAAATAATTTTGAATGAAAGGTAGAAACATTACAACAACACCTTATAACACTAACCATATATTCCACCATGATAATTATATAATTAAATTATATTATTTTGAGGTAAATAAAATTACCACATCAATAAATATAATTTACTCACCATATATTCTAGCATGGTAAAGACATAATGTACTCTCTCGCTTTACTCTATATTTTTTTGTTTATTTGTTTGAATTTGTTTGTATTTATATGCTTTTTATTTTTTAGACCATCATGTTTGTTGTTTTATTTTTTTATTTATGTTGGTTTCCAAACAATTAAATTGAATTATTTTTTATTTTATAATATCACCCATCAATTAATTAATTACCAATTAATTAATTACCAACCCACTCACCTTATTGCATCCTTTCACCCTAGGATGCCACTATAGGAACACCTATAAGTGTAATTACCATACTTAATTTACGAATTATTATTTACCATTAATAATTAAATATTATTCACCACTAAAAATTAAATTAAATAATTTTATTTAATTATTGGTGTAGGAGGGTTAACTAATCTAAACCCTAAATTTATTTATGGCTCAAATAAAAATTATTTCTCAAACCTATTTCTCATTTTAAAATATAGGAGTGGGGGTGGGGGTGGGGGTGTGTGTTGGCTGGACCCACTTCCCCCTTCTTGGGGGGGTGGGGGGGGGGGGGGGGGGGCGGGCAGGCGGGCACGACGGGATAAATAAATAAGTGTTTTACACACACATATATATTATATTATTAAATTATTATATGTGTGTGGGGATAAATAAATAATAATTTAATAATAATCAAAAAATAAAAAAATATATAAAATAACTAAATTTTTTTTATATATATATATATTTTTAAATTATATATAAATAATTTATTTAGTTAAATGTAATGTATAAATTTACATTTTATCTATATCCTAAATATAATTTAATCAATCTAATTTTTTTAAACTAAAAGGGGTAAAATTTTTATTCAAAAGCAACAGAAAACAAAAACATTACAAAGCTTTATCCTGGTCCACCAGAAGACCCAGCTTCTGTGAGAAATCCAAAGGCAACAATCTATGATCTAGAATCTTCCACTGAGGCCCCTACTCAGAGGCCCATTTAGCCAGACAGTCAGACACCCCATTCCATTCACGGGGAATATGTTTGAAAAACACAGATTCCAAAGAAGTACTTAACTGGAGAGCCTGTTGAGCTACCACCGCCAGTTGCCAATCAACACTATCAAAATTACGATTATTTAACAAATTAATCACTACCTAGGAATCTGACTCACAAATAATTCTCTGCAATCAATCTAATTTTAATTATAAATATAACAACACTTTATATATATATATATATATATATATATATATATATATATATATATATATATATAACTATAACTTGATTATTACATTAATATAAGATTAGTTTGAACAAATTTCAACCTTCAAATGAATGCATTTTTTTAAAAAATTTATCATATGAATGAATATATAATAATATTTTTAACTAAAGAAAAGAGAAAATAAAAGAGAGAAATATTTTGTTTATGGTTATAATCAATTATTCATATAATCAATATATGTTTTTCTAAAATTATTTGTGATTAAAATTATTTTATAACAAAATTAAGTGTGTGAGTGTGTGTGTGTGTGTGTGTGTGTGTGTGTGTGTGTGTGTGTGTGTGTGTGTGTGTGTATTTTCTTATAATTAAGGAAGAGAGGGTAATAGTAAGGAGATAATTATTTTATCAAAAATCATGCAACCTCAATTTTTTATTAACTTTGTGAAGGAGGAATAAGTTTATTTTCATAAGCAAACAACATATAAATTCAAAAGATCAAATTTTTCATTTGTATTTATAATCTTCTCTAAGATTCAAGGAAGAGAAACATGTAGTATATATTCTTTTACGAAAAACTAAGTAACCCATTTATCAAGAGTTACACTACTTCCTACATGCTACAAGTAAGACTTCATCTCCACATTTCATTCACCCTATTTTTATTGCATAACCTATCAAAATATTTAAACATCCCACTAGTCAAATGATCAACTAAATAGATAGGATTATAATGTGTATACATTTTCTCATATTCATATTTCAACAAGTAGCCATTTGAATTAAGAGGAAAATAACATAAAATAAGAGGTAGAATCCCATTTACGATACTTATTCAATAGTTTCAAGAACTTCCAAAAAAATAAATAGGGTTAGAATCATAAATTTAAAAGGCTAAGAACATAGTCTCTTTCAATCTTTTTTTAATAATCCATAAAGAAACATTCAATATTAAAAGATTTAACATGTCTTCATTAAAACCTTATTTTTCACAATGGTTCACAAGGGAAAACATATTATTACCAACATAAAAAGGTTTGGAATACCAAAGTACATAAGAGAGTAGCCACCATGTTTTAACCTCATGCTCCAAGATCCAAGAAGTAAACATTTACACTCACGTAGTCAAGTTCCAAAGATAACTCAAGGATACCAAAATAGGTCGAAGGAATGTACTTGACCACCCATCCAATAAGCATCATCACATGGGATCCTCAACTATTAAGGTTCATGCATATCATCCCCCAATCCCAAGGGAAAGAGTCACTCCATCAACACCATATGCATATGTATAAGGGATTTTGAAGATCACAAAAAGAGTGCCAAATCCACAATAAAAAATAAAGGAAAATAAATCAAGAGAACATAAGTCACATGGAAGACATTAATATTTCATTAGGGAAATAAAAGAGGCTTTTACTTTCTTTGTCAATTAAGTTCATCAATGTGCATAAGGGCTTCCAAGTCAAATTCAAAAGTTCTTATCAAGCATCAATATTCCTCCCTATACCTCCTAGTGTAAAGATGCTCCCAAGCCCACTACCAACATTTGCACAATAACAAGAAGGAACAACAAGAAAGGAAGAACATAACAACAATATAAGAGGAAAAACTTAAGAATAAAATCTTAGATCAAAGCATCCAATCCATCCAAAACTCTATTACATTTTTTATAAGGAATATTTATTCAATAAAATAAGAGAAGGGAGAGAGAGCATTCAAACATAAAAAAAAACCAAGTAAAAGACCTACCTCAACCAAAGCTCTACTTGAAAAAATTCTTCAAGTTCTTTTTTATTCACCAAGCTCCAAGCTCTCCACCATCCCCCAAAATCTTCCTCAAAGACCAAAACAAAGCTCTTAAAATAGATAATTCCATAAAATCAAGATCCAATAGGGAAAATACACATGTCCATCCTCTTCCCAAGTATGTGACCAAATTTCAAAAATAAATATTACCATCTTATAAATTCACTTACACACCTACATAGATGTTCCTTACATAAAATATACAAAATACAACACACTTGTACTAAGTACAAGCTTGATTGTGAGGATGAAAATATAGGTCATAAATAAAGTCCTTTTTATGACTAAAAAGTGATCAAAAGGCTTTGTAAAAACCTCTTACCCAATGGGTATGGGTATGGGCGTAAAAGAGACTTGTGAGACAAGCTTTACTTGCTCAATACTCAATGTAAAAAATGGGTGTAAGGAAAATTTCGGGATTAAACACATGGATTGAGTTTATGGGTCAACCCAACTCCTAGTCAAGGTTAATTAACCTTATAGATGTTAGCATAATTTTATGGTTATTTAATTAGGAAGGAGGATTCAGATAAAACATCCTAATGGAAGATAATAAAAGTAGGAATAAAAGACAAAAATAATTTGATTAACAATTTAAAACAAAATAATTATTATAAAGTTAAAGGTTGGGGTGATTTCATAGGTACATATGGTCTATCAAGGCATGTCCGAGTCCCTCGTAATCTTACCTTTGGTCTCTTGTAATCTACACACTCAATACAACATCAAATACATGTAATAAAATAATCAATATCTAAATGATATGCACATATATATAATATAGTTGTTAATATAAGAATGTCACAACACCAAATCATAATATTTGGTTAGTTTAATATAATCAATTATAAGTCAAAATTAATCATCATGTTATTTCAACATCAACATCTAAATAAAACATATATCCATTCAAGGTAATTATACTAAATATGAATTTTTCTAAACTAGATATTAAGGTACATAGCGATACTCTTATATAGTCTCCTACATATCCATTGAGATCACAAATATACCAAAACATATAATATGAAATAATAATATAATTATGATAACAAAAAATATCATACATCAAATTTTATACACATCTTAGGGTCACCACAAACAATAAATGGATCAAGATGACTAGATACATAGGTTTGATAAAAGGGGTATTACCAATATATAATATCAATATATTAGTGTGACATCCTCAAAAAAATAAGATATAATTTATAAATCACATATAAGGATAATTACATAAGTTATCAAAAAATAATAAATGCTCTACCAAGAATAGTTATCAGATGCAATGTAATTAAATTACTTAGATGTTTGCACAATATAATATTATATCACAAAAATCAGAGCAAAATGTATACATCTAAAATAATAAATGACATAATAGTAGAATGATTGATAAATATAAATGAGCCACTTTGAGGGGGTAACCTCTATAATAATTCAATGAGAGTAGAATTCACCATATGGCAATAAAATACTAACCACTACCTCCTATATATACTCTACTTAGCCATGGTTATTCTATAGACTAGCCTTATTAATAACACAGAGAAATGTAACAAGATAATATAAGAGGCATGTAAGCCATAAGTTGGTCACACATATCCCTAGAAATGTTATAGGTTAATGGAATATCATGCCATTCTCATTCATAACAACGTTGTCCTCAACATTGAATCAACCTCAGATGTTATTTTAGAAATGATTCATCCTCCCATGTTGCATCTTCATAATGCAGATTCTTCCATTTGATCAATTATTCCTTAATCACTCTAGTCTATAATTTCTTAGTGTGTATTTCAAGGATCTATTAAGGCTCTTTAATAACCCTACCTACCTCATATAATTTAGGTAACTATATTTGAGTAGAAAATCTGATTTGAATTACTTTCTTTAGCAAATATACATGGAATATTGGATGTATGCAAGTGGAATGTGAGAATTATAGCTTGTAGGTCACACGACCAATTTTATTCAAGATATGATAAGGGAAATAATACTTAGAAGACAAAATTTTATCCTTGGTATGTTGATTCTAATACATATGCTTATATTTATATAATCATATAAAGACCTAATAGCCTATGTCAAAATGTCACTACAATATTGATTTGTTTGTTACTTCATTCGATGATGTGCCATGGCTAATTTTTCTTGCAAACTAGTGACTACCTCCTTTTGATGGTGAATGTGTTCCTCAACAACTCTAACCTTGAGATGACCTTCAAGGTTGAAGTGATGGATGGGAGGTGATATCCATACAAGGCCACAAAGGGAGACATTTTGGATGAGCTGTGAATAGAAGTATTATACAACCATTCAACAAGTGAACTAAATAACCTATTTATCTTATTTATCAAAATCAAAACAACAAAGATAACCTTCTAGACATTCATTGACTACCTATGTTTTTAAACTAGATTAAAGATGATAACATGAGCTATGAGCCAACTAGGTTCCAAAATATGCAAATAATTCAATCCAAAAATTACTAGTAAATATGGGATCTCAATCATGTACAATGATTTTTGAAGTACCATTCAATTTTTGAACTATATTAATAAAATCAAAAGATACTATACTAGAAACAAATGGATGTGATAAGGAATTAAAATGAGCAGACTTGGTGAGTTGATCCACAACTACCATGATAACATTTTTACCTTAAGACTGCAGCAACCTAGTAATGAAATCCATGGAAACCTCATCCCAATACTAGCAAGGGATGAATAAAGGTTGAAAAATACCTAGGGTATTAATAGTTTCAACTTTTTTCTATTGACATATCATGTATTCAACTAGATATTTCTAGACATCTCAATTGAGTCTTTCATAAAATAAATCTTTCTTGATTTTATGATATGTTTTCAAAAACCTTGAGTGGCCTACTATTTTAGATGCATGAAGCTCCTGAAGGATTTTATGTTTGAGGAGATAATTATTAAAGGGGTATAATCTATATTTATACCATAATGTGTTCCCCTTCCATTTAATTTTTTAATATCCCATAGAACTATGCTAAATATTTTGATCAAATCATGGGTAGCATTATCATTCTTTGATTCTAATATTGCTTCCTCTAGCCAATCTTCCTATGTAATGGTCATTGCATATACCAATGCCTCAACTCATTCATCCCTTTGATAGCGCATATAACACCACATTATCTTTTATTTTCATATAAAATATTTAAAAATAATAGCCTAAAATTTTAGTAACCCCTTTTTTGTTGTTATTTAGAAGATAATCATTTTTCTTAAAAATATTTGAGGCTTTCATGATCAGTCTTTACCTGAAAGTGATGACACATCAGATAAGGTCTCCATTGCTTGAATGCATGAAAAATAACCATAATATATTTATCATATTATTTAATTTAAATTAGTGAATCTCAAATGAAAGAGGTCTCCCTTATTGCATGAGTAAAAATCCCATGCCATATCATGATTCATCATATTATACAACAAAAGTTTTATAAAAATCACGAGTAGCCAAAATTGGAGTGGTGCACCTATCCATTTTCAGTGGTTCAAATTCATTTGTGGGTGTATCGATACACTAAAAAGACTCTTTTTTTAGTAAAGATGTGAGAAAGGCTATGCTGTTTCCATGATTTTTGACAAAACTATGATAGTAACCAATTATCCCCAAAAATCCTCAAAGGTTATTGAGGGTCATGAGAAGCACCACTCCATCATCACTTGGATAATTTTAGGATCAAATTTAACTCATTCGTGTTAAATAATATGACCTAAATACTCCACCTCTCAGATGCCAAAACCATATTTGGAAGGTTTGGCATAAAGATGATGTTATTATATAATTGAGAGTACTTGTTTCACATACTTCAAAGGGTCATCCCAATTTTTGTTGTAAATGAGGATGTCCTCATAAAACATCAACACAAACTTTCCCAAAAATGACCTAAAAATAATATTCCTCAAACTCTAAAATTTAGATGGTACATTTATGAGGATAAAAGGCATGACCATAAAGTAATAATTGATTTCATGAGTTTTGAAAGTTGTTTTAGATATGTCTTCTTCATGGATTCAAATATGATGATATCTAAATTGAAGATATAACTTGATAAAATAAATAACACCATGAAATTAATTATAAAAATCATCAATTACTAGAATAAGAAAATTATCTTTGATGGTATACTAGTTGAGTTTTATGTAGTCTAGGAACATTTTCCAAGTGTCATCCTACTTTTGTACCGTAACCACCATGGAGGAATATTCACTTTGCTTATGTCAAATTATTCCTACCTCCAACATATCCTATACCATATTTTTAATTTCACTCTTCTAGGCATATAGATATTTGTAAGGTTTGATGTTGGGTAGTGTACTTCCAAGAAGTAGTCTAAAGGCATGATCATGCACTCGACTTGATGGAAGTCCTTTTGGCATGTCACCAAAAATAAAAAAAGGTAATCAAGCACCATTTATAAATTATGAAAGGTAAAATCCTTGGTTGTTTGAACCTCTATGGAAAATAAGTTCCTTAAAAATCCTATAGCATATTTTTTGAGAATCTTCATCATTTGATGAGAACTAACTAGTTATGGATATTTAGCCCATAACCCATGTAGTTCAAATGTTTTTATTTTTGAATAGAAGTATATGAATAGTTACTATAAATTAATCTCAATAATTCCCAAAGTGGTGAGCCATTATACTCCTAAAACAATGTCATCCCCTCATATATAAATATCAAACATAGGACAATCTAATAGGTAGTTTTCCATACCAAACTTATTACTATGGTATTTTCCTGAATAGTGGACAATAACACCATCTCTAATCATGACATAAAAATATGGGGTTTGGTAAATTAAATAGTTAAAATGAGTATCCAACATAATATTGATGAAGTTATGCATACTCCCAGAGTCAATCAACATAGTCATCTCCTATTTCTTGAGTCCACCACCTTAAGATTTTGAGGAATACTAATACTTGAAAATGCATGAAAGGAAGTAGTAGGTTAAATATCCTCATATTCATCCTTAGGTTCATCCAAACCTACACCTAAGAACTCATCATCTTCATCATTCTCATTGGGACCTTCAATGTAAAAAACCATATAACTTTTGCATGTTTCTCCTTAATTTGATCTTCTCTTTTTCCTTTATCATGAATTCCCTTGGGATGGCTTCAGATATTGAATTTCTACCAAAAATGTGAACCTCTAATTAGCTGTTATCTTTGAGGCCACCTAAAAATAGGTTAGTTAGATTTTCCTCAATGATGTCTACATCACATAAGGAGAGATTCTAAAATTGATGAATATAATGCTTGATAGTCCCTATTTGGTATAGTTTGGTTAGTTAAATGAATTACTTTTAAGAAACATTATTGTGATAGTGGAGTTGTATCTCCTTAGAAAATATAGACCAAGAAACCAATAAACCCTTCTTTTTCTTTTAAATACAAAAGCATCAATACCAAATGAATTTATCATATTCGAGATATAGATAGGCCCTTTCCACCTTTTTTAAAAATGTATTGTAATGTAGATCAAATAAATTTTCTATTTGAGTGATCCATGTGAGTGGATCATTACCATCAAATTTGTACAAGTCCACTTTTTGAAATATTGGCATCAGACCTAGATTGGTGGTGTGATTGTTTAAAATAGAAGAACCAAATTGGAGTGGTGGAGGTTTATTTTAAAAATACTAAGCTATACATTTGGATAATTTCCTAGTTAATTATTGTAAATGATCTCACAAGCCATTAGGTACCCTATCACCCTTGTGATGTCTCATTTAACTACATTGTGATCATATTTTTGCACCATGTCATGTAACTCTGACTAAAATTGTTAAACCACCTCTGACATACATGGATCAAAAGTTATAGATAATATTTAATCCTTGTGAAGAGTTTTATGAGTTTATTTATATTCCCTGCATCCATGGTTATTAGGACTAGCCATACACAAAACCTATGAGGGTTTTAGCACCCCAAAAAAGTGTATCATTAAATGAGACTAATAGAGTAGGTTATTTACCTTAGCTCATGTTCACCTAGATGATTTATCATTTCCACCCACTTATATGTGTATATTTCATTTATCTTATTTTATAAATTATGAGATATTGCATATTTATCTCTTAAATATTATGGGGATAATTTATAATTATTTCTATCCTTTATGGATAGTTATCTCTTAGTCTTAGGATTGATCTCTAGTTTGATCTCTTAGTTATGATTGATATCTAGATTGATCTCTTAATTATGATTGATCACTTAGATCGATCTATTAGTTAGGATTGATCTTCCTTGTCTATATATGCAAGGCTCATTCATTGTATTTGTATGGAAGCTTTGAAAATATAGAATATTTATAATTGTATGATTTATTTGTGTATAATTTAATAAGATATAATTTGAGAAATGGATCAATGAATTTTACTTTGATAATGGTTTATGGATTTAAATCTAGGTGAGAGTTTTCTAAAATCTTTTATGGTATGATAGATGCCTCCGATAGCTATTACTCACCTATGTAGTTTCTCTTTACTTAGTATCTAGTATTCTCTTTCCTTACTAAGTATGTTCTTCGCTTGAATCCTTTTTGGATGGTCCTAAGGATCAAAAATGTGTGCAAGAAATTTTAGTTTTTTTGGGGGGGATTTCCTCTTTTTTTGTATTTTTTATTGCAGGTAAATTTTAGAGATTGAAGGAGTTAATCAAATCTCACCAAAGCATCAATATTATCTAATAAAGATACAATCATCTCCAATTTCATCCCAGTTGGATATCTAAGGTAAGATCTACAAGTTTTTTGTAAATCCATTTCTTGGTTAATAATGATTGTTCTTTTTCATACTGTGAGAAATTTTTTGATGATCTCTCATAAACTTTTTTGGGTTTTGTGCACCTTATTTTATACTTTATATAACATTTTTAAATGTTTAATTTCATTAATTATTGCAAAATTTATGATAATTTTTATGAGCAGTACTATTCTAAAAAGCATGTGACTTTTCTTTATTCATTTGTGAGAAAACTGTAAATAATCACTCAAAACCATTTCTGCGTTTTATGCACTTTATTTTTAGGTTTTTAGAACATTTTAATTTTTTAATTTTATTAAAAATTGAAAAAGTTATCATAGTTTTACTAATCATTACTATTCATAAAAATATTTAATCTTTATGGGGATATTCTTTTAAAGGGCATTTATATTGTTTTTTATAAAATAATATCCTTGGATGATTTTTTTATTATTATTTATTAAAAAAATATTTTTTATTTGGGATACATAAGGAGATATTATATTGATTTATTACCTAGCCACATACATCTTCTTCTAATCTCATTTGTCAAAGATTGGAGGCTAAGACCTAGTTTGGAAGGTGGCCAACCCCTTCACAAATAAACAAACTTTCTTGTTCATTGATTTTGATATCTTGATTACAATCATAGATGAATTTTAGGTTGAGTCTGATGTCCCTTTACAAGTTACCTCACATTTTACTATTATGTATTTTTTCATCCACTCATATGCATGCATCTTCATCCACCATTCCTATTTGATTTGAGATGGATTTTAAATGACTTGTCATGTAATAATCATTCATTATGAGGATTTTACCAGCATGATTCCTCCATTGTTTAGATACCCTCACAAAAACACTTTATTTCATTCATGCTCATTTATCTATATGCTTGCATATGAATTTTTGATAGAGCCCAACATCTTACATTATTTCAATATGTTTTTTTTTACCACTTGTATTTTTAGCCCACATTGATCTCTTATTTTTAGAGTAACTCTCATAATTTGTGATGAATTCTTTGACAAGTTGACAATCTCCTTGTTTGGATCTATTTTGGTGTATACATTGTCTTATTATCATTTTGTATTTTTATGTATATGATAAATTGTACTTGCACTAAATTATAAAGTGCCATGGAGGGCTTTCTTTTACAACCTAGTGTAACTTCATGTGTGTGTACTTTAGTTTGTACACCCTTCACTATTTCAATTTAAAATATTTTCCATCACCACCAGGGCTATATTATTGAGAGATTTTATCTACATTTTATAGATTTATTCTTTGTACATAGGTATCTTATTAAAACACTTTGTTTATCATAACTCATGTGAGGATTGTTATGTCTTAGTGGCATTCTTGGTGACTTTTTGTGTAATGACACTAGTGTGACATACCCATTAGTATTTGTTTTTAATTCACACCATTTTCAATCCACTTATTTAGAGACTTTAATTATAATATTCTCCTAGTTAAACATTAAGGAAGGGTGTTTAGGTAATGCTTCCTTAGGTTCACCATTCTACCTTGTATTCAGGAGTGCAGTGTTCATATTCAATGATCTTTGTATTTAACACCATTCTTACTTTGACTTGGCAGTTACACTAACTCAACATCCATGTATTTTATCCAAATTTATTGGTGTCTATAGGTATATTTGTCTTCACACTAAATCATTTTTTTGGGCATGGGTACCTCATTAGGCCTTGTTTCCAAGACCCATTTCCTTCCTTCTTTTCTCTTTTTTGGAGGAGTTTTGTTTTCCTATGGGCTTTCTCCCTTTCTCCACTTTATGAGAGATTGATTCAAGGATATATTATACATAATTACCTAATTAGGTCTTATTTTTGAGACTCATATTATGGATATGCTATTCTATTTTTAGTCTCTAACTTTAATTGAAGGAGGGTGTTAGAGTAGGTTATTTACCTTAGCTCATGTTCACCTAGATGCTTTATTATTTACAATCACTTATGTGTGGATATTTAATTTATCTTATTTTAGATATTATGAGGTATTACATATTTATCTCTTAGATATTATGGGGATAATTTCTAGTTTTTTTTCATCTTTTGTAGATAGTTATCTCTTAGTCATAGGTTTAATCTATAGTTGGATCTCTTAGTTAGGATTGATCTTCCTTGCCTATATATGCAAGGCTCATTGATTGTATTTGTATGAAAGCTTTGGAGATATAGAATATTTATCATTTTATAATTTATTTATGTATAATATACTAAGATATTATTTAAGAAATACATTAATAGATTTTATTGTGGTAATGGTTTATATATTTGACCTTGGGTGAGAGTTTTCTAAAGTCTTTCAGAGACCATTTTAGTCCCCTCATCAAGATGAATCCAATGATTTCTAATGTACACAAGGGTGAATTTGTTTGGCCAAAAAAGTATTCCCATATAATATACTATTATTATTGTCTCATAGAGATGAATCCAACAACTACTAATTTACACAAGGTTAATTTTTTTTAGAATCTTTTCTTTTAATATTTAAAAAAAATGACTTCGAACAATACTACAGTGATAAAAAATTTGAAATCTTGTTGGATTGTAAGCTATGTTTTTTGTATCCTTTAGCTCATTGGAGACTTGTAGCACTAATCTAAAGAAAAAATTCATTCCATAAACTTGCCCAAATCGAAGCTATGATACCAATTTTAATGAAATTACTTATATTATTGCATAATATAATATTATATCATAGAAATAAGAACATACTATATAGACCCACAACAATAAATGATATAAGAGTAGAATGCTTGATAAATATAACCAAGCTACTTAGAAGGGGAAACCTCCACAACAATTAAATGAGAGCATAATTTTACAAATGATGATCAAATACTAACCAATATATCCTATATATACTCTACTTAGCCATGGTTATTCCATAATCTAAACTTATTAAGATCATAGATCAATTTGATAATATAATAAAAGTGGTATGTAAGACACAAGTTGGCCACACATATCCCTAGACATTCCATAGGTTAAAGGCATGTCATGTAATGCCCTAATAAGTATAATATGAGATTCAAATGTACTTAAGTGCATCTTGATATATGAAATCATATCACAAAAATATCTTAGATATATTTATTAATTGAGAAATAAACTTTATAAAAGATCAAGGGGTACATAAAGGCAAGTCAACCTAAGAAAAAAATAATTGTTTAATTTGAGTTTACACATTTAGAGGATTTTGAGCACTAGGAGATAATTATGGCCTATTAATGAGATGTTATCCCTAGCTAACTAGAGTGTATATACAATTAGTAATTTTTGGGGAGGAGGTAAAGTTGGTGAGTGTCAAAACTGATAAGTATTTTCTTATGATTTTTTTAAATGTGTAAAATTTTAAAAAAAAATTATTTTATTGTATTTTTCATTAATTTTTGAAAATGGTCATTTGATGATAAAAATAGTTGACCATGTCTAAAAGAGGACATTGTCTCTTAAAAATGGACATGAATGTGGCCCTTCTATTCTGAATGTAGTTTCAAATATGGAAATTTAGTTTTGAAAGTGATAAAATAGTTTTCATTTTCATGTTTTGATATTGATTTTCCATTTTTTTCTTTTATTATGATTATGTTGAATTCTAATGTTTATTTTCTCTTTTTGTGGTTTCAGAGTGACCTCCACACACATGAGTATCATTAGGTATATATGATGAGAATAATGAGAAATATGAGGCTTAGTGATGTGGAAAACACACACACACACACACACACACACACACACACACACACACACACACACACACACACACACACACACACACACACACACACATATATATGCCTTAGGATTGAGATATGATACCTGATTAAGAATGGTTCCATATATGGCGTTCCACTATTGACTACTTTGGCTAAGAGGTGGGACTATAATACCTAAAAAATTTTAGTTACTCACTTTAAAGTTCACCATTCCATTAGAGGATGTATATATGATACTTTATATTCCTATTATAGTATGACATGTTTTCGTTGAATATCTTGCTCAAGAATAGAGGTATGAAACTATGATATATTACACAGGTGGTTGATAGGGTCAAGTGAGAACCAACCATATTATTTGACTTGGTGATGTGGTGACAGAGTGTGCCCAATGATTGGAGAAATACTTGATAAATATTAGGCACATTTTTTAATAAATTGACACTAGTAGGATCACTATGACATGTGACATGTCACAGATATACAAGATATGGATGATCACCAAATAATTTATTCTCAAGGGTATAACATGATCACTCATTTATACAAGGGCCTATATTGGCTCACATGTGAGATAAATTGAGGTGGTATATATGTAGGGAAAATCTTAAAAGTCTAGGAATATGATAATATATGTTTATTCTATGTATGAGCTAGGATAAACTATAATAATCCTCTTTATCTCAATAGAATAAGAAATAAATAAGGTCATAAAAATATATCCCATACATACTTGGAAGAGCAGGAAAGGACTTACAATAACTATAGACCTAACACAATTTAATCTAGATAAAAATGAAAACAGGTAGGGTTCCAAAGCCTAAGCCTCTGACATGGGTTATAAAACTCACTAGGGTTAAACATAGGTAGATTTTAACAATCATAAAAAGGGGTGTATCAAAGATATAATAAACATAACACATGTAAAGACCTGATGAATAAGGGTAACCTAGATAAAAGGTACCTAGAAGTACTAAAACAATAAGAAGATAAGTGGTGCAATGGTTAATCAATTGGTGGTTTATGAAAACTAAATTGATAAATGGAAATACTAAGAAACCCTGTATCTATACTAAATTATTTTTTATAAAGAGGACCATTATCAAGGATAAACAAAACATCTACAATAGAAATAAAAAATCATATCTAACAACAATTAAATAAAGGATAAAGAGTATGAATATAAATATTTTAGTTTTAGTGGACTCCTTGGTATCTCAATCTCTCCTTTGGCTTAAGTAGACATTTGAAAGAGTTGTATGTTGAAGACCTCAAATGTTAATAATAAGATCTAGATATAATTAGTTGGGGACTCTAAATATTGGGAAACCTCTCTGACATGACTCATATTGAGATTCAAAGACCATAAGCAATACCAAACCTCCAAGAATAGGAATCTAAAGACTAACCTCTAACTCTTCCTTTTAATACTTAAGATAATAAATGTGAGTGTAGGTAGAGTGGATGAACATGTTATATGGTTTAATAATGAAATAAATCCTATATATAGGATTATAATACCTAGAACTAACCTTGAACTACAAGTTTATGATATTAGATATGTTAATATAGTCAAAAATAAATCAATTTAAACATTAATATATTGTCTAGGATGATATGGTACAACTAAAATAAGATAGAATCAAAATTATATCAGCTAGTCGATACAATATAGGGAGAGAAAAGTATGAAACACACTATATTGGTCTAAAAAAATATAATAGGAATTTAGGGTGGCTAGAAATATTGAACAAAAACTAGACTAAGAGTTAAGAGGGAAAAAGACATAGAGGAGGTTAGATTGATAATAATGAAGGTATGAAAAAATAGTATGCAAAAATATCCCACAAATTACCATGAGCTTATCCTAGCCCATTACCTTTAAGGAATGCACTTAGGGATATTTATGTGCTATAAACTCCTACAAGAGAAAATTTCAATAAATTGGTAGAGTGATAAATATAAGGTGTTTACATGTGCCTCACTCAAAGCTCATCACTTGTCATAATAGTATAACAGAGGATGGTGATTTGGGATAGACACATAGTAACACAAAATATCAAAATTGATAAGAAATAATAAAATAAGTGGAAGTAAATAAATGAAAATATGTAACTTCAACTACCTTTCTAAGTTAAGAAAAAAAATTATGTGTGTTATAGCTAAAGGAATTTGCCAATCTATATGTTAGACAAGCATACCTAAAAAATAAGAAAAAAAACTAAATTTTTGTATAAATTTTATCTTAGCACCTAATTGTTTTTTCTTTTCCGAGATCCTAATGCTTCTTTTAGCTTGTTAAAAATACCTATGGAAAAAAGGTATGGGAAAAATATGAAAATTCAAGGTAAATAACTAAAATATTTAAAGTTCTAATTTTTTTTAATTATAAATAGGTAAAAAATATTTCATCTATCCATTTTCTATTTTTAGAAAACCAAAGCTCTAATTATCTATGTTAAGAACACCAAGAGAGTATGGATAGAGGAAGATGAGGTAGACATGTAGGAGGTCGTCTAGGAGTAGTCACTAGAGACATGTTGGTATGTGATAGATTAATTACCTTTATTTGTTAATTTTGACTAGATAGGATATATTTAGGAAATTTAGGTGTTGTCAAAAATATGTGTAGTGAAATTTGTCTTAAAAAAATTAAAATATAGTTAATATTTTTATATGACATGTAGGAAAACAAATGTAAAATTTGGATATGAAAGTATTATTTAGGGCTAAAAGAATAAATATCCACCACCAATAAACAATACTAGTTAGGTCAATATATTTGGATAGGGAAAATCATTATTCTATTTGATACTGCCCAACATAGCCAATATAATTATGTAATCAGGATACTAAAAAATTTGATACCATTTTTTATGGCTGATATAATAGATTAGGGTAAAATAGGTGGTTGACTCAATATTATTGTTTCTAGTATTGTAATGGGATAAATTCATGGCCACTACTATCAAGTATGGAATTTATAATAGATAATAACAAATCATGGTTGATATTATATGTATATGGCTAATATTATAAGGGAAAAGGGCATGGTTGATATAATATAGTTAGATATAGTAAGGAATACTAAAATATGGATGATATGATAATTATATGGTTGATGTTATACAAATAAAATACATGGCAGATATAGTAGAATTATGATTGATATAGACAAGTTTAAAGAACAAGGCCAATATAGTATAAACTATAATTGGTTGATGCAGTAAAAAAATAGTGAAAATGGTCGATACATTATAGATAAATAACATTTATAATTTTAATGGAAACCTTTAGTTATATTTTTATTTTATTTCAAATTTTTATATCAAATATCTAATTGGGTTTTGTTATTTGACATTTCATAGAGACGGAGGTGCTTTTGGAGGATGGTGGATGAGATTTGGTTTCCTTATTTATTATCTAGGCTAAATAACATGGATAAATCATTCATTATTATATTGGGCTTTAGATGGATCATGGAGATGTGATAGGTTGCTTTGAGCATGAATATTAGATATGTTTCTTGGACACCGAGAGAGCATCATAAATATATTTAGATGGGTGGTGGTTGGAGACATAATGGAAGTCACTACACCCTTGAGGATGTGCATGTGATATTAGGACTAAAAATTAATGACATGCCTATGATGTGTGACATACCATTATCTTTGGCAAAGTGTTAGGATCTAACCTGGTGATCTAAATGATGTGATGAGTATGATTTGTGTAAAGTAATCATTAGTTTTTTTGTATATGTGTCTAACATTCTAAATATTTGGAAGGCCATATTTCATCTTATGAACATGTGAGTGTTGTGTCATAACTATTGTGGGGATTTTATTATTAATATGAATTCCATATGTTATTATGCATTGGATCATGGAACCATGTATGATATGGGATCTTCCATTTGGGTGTAGGTCATACATGATTTTTATAGGATGATGGATAGGGTTCGAATTACCATGGGGATTACATTATTTGAGTGTTGGATATATGGTATTTTTCCAATGTACTGACTAGTAAGGATCCCATATTATATTGAAGGCCATATACCTTAGGTGAGGAGGTAAGAACATGACCAATTTTTGATAAAAAATACATTTACATCTAGCCTTGGATGCCATTCATAGGGATCATATAAGGTAGAGACCATACTAAGGAAAATTAAATTTATGGGATTCATGGATATCCACCATATGGATATGGGCGAGGGCTTAAATCATGTGACATTGCACCTAGTGGTTAGAGATGCATTCATCTAATCATGTGTTAATTCAATTTATATTAACATACCTAAAAAAACCACTATTAGTTCAAACCAATTTGGTGAGACACTCATGGGAGTTGTGGGGGGAAGGTGATAGGGGTATTAGTCAATGTCCCAATTTTGATACCTCTTTGTGCCCCACATTGTGAGAGGTGACATCAACAAATATGACATGAGAGAGGCATAATAGGATGGTGCTAATCTTGATATTCTAATGGAAAAGGAAGAGCACCATAATAATATTGATGGTTCATATACAGATGAATGTAACCATCAAGAGGTTAGATTTTGGTGGTTTTCCTAAGAAGTGCGTAGGGGATTGACCTAAATTGAATTAGGATATTTGGCTTCTCCTTGTAGATAGGGTAGCTAATGAGACCATCATTGAGTATCATTCTCAAATATGTAAAAATAAAAAACACATTAAGTTTTTAATATTGATTTCATATTATAAACTTAGAGATATACATGATAGGTACTATTGATAGTTTTAATTGGAGATTGGATAGATATAGAGAGATAATGTTGATTTTTTTTTTTTTTTAGATGTAGTAGTGAATATGGCATAGTGGAGGACTATGGTGGAGACAAATCATCATGAAATATTAAATGGTGTGTTTATAGATCATGATACTATATAGATGGGGGAGCCATTTATTCCTTTAGTCTAACTGTAAGCTAACTAGTTCAGGCTAGTTGGTGCTATAACATGAAACATATGATGGTAGGATTATGATTCTACTTCAATAGTAGTTATAGAATGATGGGATGATACAAGTTGGTATTAGGTAGCTATGACATAATATTATTTTATTGTAAATATTACTATCCATATAGTAACTATATCTCAAGTGATCTGGTTGGAGACAGGGATAGTAGGAGAACAAAGAAAGATCTGAGGATTACAATCTCAGACTCACACATAATAGAGGCCACTCCATGAATCTATGTTTACGGGATCCTTAGGGAGCATCGCACCTCACCCTCCATGTGGGGATAAATTAAAACCATAAAGCTAACAATGTATTCATATTTTTTATGTAGAAAAATTTCTCACACACACAGATATGTTAGTGTGTGTTGAATTTATGTGTGTGTGTGTGTGTGTGTGTGTGTGTGTGTACGCGCATGTGCGTGCATGTGTGTGTGTGCGTGTGTCTGTGTGCGTGCGTGTGTGTGTGCGTGCGTGCGTGCGTGCGTGCGTGCATGTGTGTGTGTGTGTGTGTGTGTGTGTGTGTGTGTGTGTGTGTGTGTGTGTGTGTGTGTGTGTGTGTGTGTGTGTGTGTGTGTGTGTGTGTGTGTGTGTGTGTGTGTGTGTGTGTGTGTGTGTGTGTGTGTGTGTGTGTGTGTGTGTGTGTGTGTGTGTGTGTGTGTGTGTGTGTGTGTGTGTGTGTGTGTGACATTTTTGTTATTTACGTAGGTTTATATGTTTTTTAAAAAAAAATCATATACTATGGTTGTAACATCATGCTATAAAAAAAATTATTATGTGATGTATGTTTTATTATTTTATATCAAATGTTATAAAATGCATCATAAAAAAGATTAAAAACTAAAGTTTAAAATATGATATCTTAAGTAAGTAGATATAAAAATAAACAAACAAAAGATGTGAATATATAAAATGAATAAATTAATGTAAAACATACTAAATGTAAGTAAGATAAAAATATTAAAGCAAAACATATAACATGTAAAACATCATAAGAAAAAAATCATGAATCACATCAATATGAAAGACAAATAAAAACATAAGATGTGAAAATAAAGGTAAAAAGAGATATACAATGTAAGAAAATTGAATACTAATCAAAAAAGGATATGTGAAAGAGGAATCAAAGACTCTAAGGAGTGAAATTTGAAAAATCAATGCTTATGTTAAAGCAATGTGTAGGAAAACATGACCATCTAGAGAGATGACTATCATGATAGATATGGTGTTAAAATAAATGGTGATGGGTATTTGTGAATAAGGCATAGTTGTATTCGCCAGGGTATTAAAATGAAACTCACAAATTAAAAATACAAGAGGCATTATAAATGGATGCTAAGAGTCAAATTTGAAGCAAATACATAGAAAATGGGAATATAAAGAAGAGGGACATGATCATGTAGAAACAATATCCATTAATGGGATATTTGAAAATATAATATGGATATAAAGGAATGTATGTTGTTGCAATGGTGATGTACAAAACCTTAGTGAGAGGAGACACTCTAATCAAGTGGATAAAGCTAAAATATTTTGACATCAAGGACCTAGAGAACCCCACATAGGAAGCATAATCTTGAGCTAACAAGTAAAGTAAAAAAATTTCCCTTAAATTTTAGATGTATGAAAAATAAAAAATACCTATCTTCCCATAACATGTTCCCTTCTCCTTAGGACCCCTTATGGAGTCATCAATATATTATGAATATTGGGTACATATGTGAGAAATTAGGTGGAACTACAATATAGGATATGGATAACTAATGATATACTGAGACATCCTACCCAATTATATTTGCCCACTACACCAAATTATACCTTGTCTCTATCGTGAGAAAAATTATGTAGTTTGAATTTTCACTATAATAGGAGATGTGCCAAAAAGATCATGTATTTTGGTGTGATTTGACTTATAAGATATGATTTTCATTTTAATTTTCCTTTTCTTATGATACGAATTTAAATATATTATATTTTTTCATTTTCCTCCTCCATATAGATTCATAATAATTAACAATGGGTGTTAAACATGAACAAAATAAGAGAACTTACACTTAGCTACTAGAGAGGATAACCTAGGACCAAGATACCTAAAGACTCCTATAGATACACCTAAAAAAAAGTGCAATCTTGAAATAGACCCAAGTGTGCCTCAAGTGAAAATATATGGAAAGATGGGGATTATAGGAGATCTAACCTCATGAAAAGGGTGATACATTAAGAATATGCTAGTATATGACCATAATAAGGGAGAGTTTTAATTTAGAAGTTATTAATTAAAAGAGGGGATTTTGAAGTACATGGATATGTAAGTAAAATCACATAAATGAAAACCCAAAGAAGGTAAATTCTATGAAATATGGTAATCATTTCACTGAAGAAACTATACAAACATGTAAAAGGTATAACACAAGCACTTATAAGATAACTCGTCCCAAAAGAAGTGGAAGAAAAAATACACAAAGGAATCATAGAAAAACTAAGGTCAACTAAAATATTTTATAAAATGTGAAAAAATATACTTGAAGGTGCTACATAAGATCCAAAAT
Organism: Torreya grandis; assembly: GCA_037957365.1. Classification (NCBI taxonomy): domain Eukaryota; kingdom Viridiplantae; phylum Streptophyta; class Pinopsida; order Cupressales; family Taxaceae; genus Torreya; species Torreya grandis. Next base: position 12,605,293 of record JARHVA010000012.1, on the reverse strand, counting down.
GGAAACTATGGCTGACTATAAATCATCCATAAAAATGTGGAAGTTAAAATGCTAAAAGTAAAACCTGAATATGCTACCAAAAATACACAAGGGAAACAAAGATTGACTATAAATCATCAAAAAATAGGGGGAAGATAAATACCAAAAAGCCTCAAATCCATAAATGGTTGATTGAAAGGTGAGATAAAAAGTTTCAAAGTAAATAATATGGTAAAAAAAATGTTGGAAGTAACGATCACAACATAGGAAAAATATATAAAATTACCATCACATATGCTAAAGATAATAATATGGGCTGAAATCATTTAAGTAAATAATATTAAGTAATTAAATATATACTCACAAATAATTTTAAATAACCTGACACACATCATTAATAACATCTATCAATTCTCACTGTAATTGATATCTAACTTGAACCATAGTCTCTTCTACCTTTTCTGAGAGTTGTGTAAGGAATTATTTTTCAATGAGTTCAAAATAAAAATTAGGTACAGTAAAATGATAAAGACATCAATAATCCTAAGGACAATAGATATGTGATAAAATTTAGATGCCACTCGAGAAGAAATGGGACACACATCTTCTAGTCTATGAGTTGGTTTTGGTTGTAGGGAGACTATTCCTTCATCCTTAGTGGGTCATTCAAATATTATTGGGGATATTGAGATGGAGGAGTCATAAAAAATCTAAAATTATACTAAATATCTCTAACTTATCCATAGAATGTGTAGAATACTCATGCCAATGATAATACACCTCCTTATTTTTATGGATATAATTAGGTGTAATATTTAAACATGGCATGTTTTACTAAAGAGGAAAATTAAGTAGATATAGATGAATTAAATCTAGATAATATCAAAGATATAAAAAATTAATCAAGGAGCATGCATTGGTTTCATATAAATAATAAGGGTGCCTATGAGTATATGATCAAGGTGACCGATAAACCATGGTAGGAGTTGGGCCTTTCATCTTATTTTGTTCTATAAATCATTGATAAGATATAGAATATTGATATTAATGACTATAAACCTTTTGAATTTCACAAAGAAACTCATCATCTAGGGTTGGTATGTGTGGTTCCAGTACCAACCTATAAGCAGAGACATAACTTGGTCTACTACGAATCAATAATATAAGTCATTAACATTATCAAATGGATTAGAATGTGAAGAAGGAGAAAATGGTCATATATTTAATTGATCCTATGCATACTTGAGTGTTATATGAGCTATTCATAAGAGTGTATAAAACATATCTAGATGGAGAGAACTAAAAGTATCTGAATATTTAGTGAAACAATAAAGTCTAGTCATAGATTGATCACCAAGCATGATCCATATAGGCTTGGAAATGAATTTAACTACGTGTTTATTATAAACTAGCTCCATCTTAGACATATCAATATAAACTAAAGAAGGAATGGTATTAGGAAAATATAAACTAATATGATAACTAGGTTGAAAAATATAAACTAAGTTAATGCTAGATGAAAATGAATATTTATCATAAGAACATTGAAGGGAGGAATGGTAATGTAGTATTTTTGCATCCTTAGCTTGGTCATAACCAAAAAATGGGTCATAAATGGAATAAATATCATCATAATTAGGAGTTTTGAGATCCATTTAAGGGATTAAAAACTATGGCACTAGAAGATCTATAAGAATAAGGGTTCGTAGGGATGACCACAAAAGTGGGAAACACAACACTTATTTTCTTGTAAGAATGGGGTCACAAATTTAGTGAACATTTAGTTATAATACTAGGAGGAAGGTATAATGTTTTCATTTTTAATCTAATCTCATTGAGATCATCACCATCTTAATCAAGAAGGTTTGGTGGATTGTTTCCCAAAAGTTTGGGGTGACCAACATAACCTTGATTTAAATTAAATAGATAGTTAAAAATTTGGCATTAATGAACTGACATTATAAGTAAAGGTTAAAGGGTAAGGATTTTAAGGACACCAGGTTGTGATTTTTAAAAATTCTAAGGGTTGGTACTAAATTGAACCTTATAAATATCACCCATGTAAGGAAACTTCACACATTGACATGCATAAGAGGTGATGGCTCTCATACAATGAGTCAAAGGATGATCAAGGAAAATATTATAGTGTTATAAGACATTAAATATCATGACCATAACCCTAACCATAGTAGGTGGTACCATGATGAGAATGTAAACACATCCTAATATAGGTATTTTTATTCAGTAATATCCTTGGCATATGCTATGGTTAAACTTAAGGTTGCATTTTTATTATCATATGGTTAAGGTGATTTCTAAATAAGAGAAAAGAGTAATAGATTCTTTTTCAATCAAGGCTTTCTTGACTCAGATGTCACCTACTTGGATGCCAATAAATAAAGGAGGGTCATCTACACAAATCAATATTTCATTGGGGGTAATAGATGTAATAGGAAATATAAGGGAGAGAGTAGTATCCATTATGTGATTGACATTGAAGGATATATCTTCACATTTTTTATTGATAATCTCTTTAAACCCATGAAAAGTAGCTTCTTTCCATATATGTGGTGGTCGAGGAATGCCCATCTCAAACAAAATTTGATCATGTGAGTATATTGTGAAAGATATAAGTATGGATACAAGTGTGTATGTATATAATCTTTAAACATGATAATGTAAATGATCATTTAATAATGTAACTTGGGTGTATCATGATCAAATAAGTAGGTGCCTCCAAAATACTGATGACATGAGTAGAGGGAAGGCTCAACATCCATATGTGCATATATCATGTGCTCAAGTGGACCTGTATCAGATTCAAAATATGTGTGAAACATATGTGTGTATATATAAATAAATGATATGCTATAAACAACATGGAACTAACAACATAGATTCCAAGGAGATAACAAAACAAGTAAATCCTAAATATTTTTATATTTTTTAATCTTTTACTTTTTGATTTTTTGATTTTTTTGGTATTTTTGGAATATTTCAAGTAAGATATTTATGCAAGTGCATAATGTTCATTAGTTTTTTGAGAATTTTTCCTTCAAGCATAGCTAGGTGGTACATGCCCTTTCCTGATTTTTTGTGACCATAAATGGTCCTAACCTTATTTGATTGAAATTTCCTTTTTTGTATTTTTTGGCATTGGTTTTATTTGATTTTATTTAAGTACCATGTCACCAAAAACAAAATTACATGGACAAACCTTTTTTATATGATTGCTTCACATCGAGTTCACCAAATTTTTAACTCTCAATTTAGATGTATGATATCATCTTTGTTTAACACTTAAAAAATGAATAAGCACAAAGGTGATAAATAGATATATAATAGAACCATTGATTTGTAAAATCATAAATAATATTTTGAATTTTAAATACTGAGAAATGCCTAAAATATAAATTAAAACTATTGATTTATATTAAAATAAATGGGAAATAAGATAATTTATCTAGTTTACTATGAATATGAGAATTTGGATTCAAATAGATTGGAAGTTGATAGGATTAGGATTCTAGAAAAACTGTCAAAGTTTGGAATTTTACATTCTATGGCTTCAAATTCTTGTGTCAGATTTAAATAGTTACATTGACTCTTGTGTTTGATTTTGATACAAGTTTATATTATAGAATAATGACTAGATCTATATGTGACCACTGGGAACCTTCATGGTTTTTTGTCACCTTTATTTTGAAGTGTTCATATCATGTGCATGTGTTGTCTCTCTTTGTTAAATGATTAGACCCTAGCTTCCTCACCCTTAGAGTGACTATGGAAAAACTGGGTTAGTGTCTACATTGTGTCGAGCTTCCCTAAGGACCCCTATATCACTGGGCATTACCTACATATATAATACTCTAAAGAGTGCCTCAAACTTATGTAATCATCCCCTAAATGTTGTATTATGTGTGCATAAGGATGAAATGTGTGATAAAAAAGTACATAGAGTGACCTAACTTATAACTTGGAAAATGTGGTTCATGGGATTATTCTTTAGTACTTCAGACCTATAGGGATATTGATCCTATCATTGGTATATAAATAGGGATGAATAAGGTATACTTTATTATTTGAATGCTTTATCAAGTGATTTTTGTAAGGTTCCTTGTGATATTATACATGAGGAATGGATGAAGGTTGATATTTTATATATACCAATCCATTAAAAATATATCACATTAAATCACATAGGTTGACATTTAGGATACAATTTATTTGAAAATTGGATGAATTTTAGGCACTAGATAAATATTTTGAACATGAAAACTAACATTGACATAGGTATCATTTAAGTGTAATAACAACGGATGGGCGCTCTTTCAGAATTTGAACTTGCTGGTTCACAGGAAGGCAGGAAACTGGTTGGAGAGAATCTGGCAAAAGGTACAGACCCTGGAGGAACTGTAGGGGGTGTTGAGAAGAATGTTGGGTTAGAATATTTGGCCAATGTGGATAATGGAAGGCCATTGTGCATATTTGATCCTTTTTTTGAGGTCCATGTCCCCCCATTGGATTCCCCTTCTGCTTTTCATGTGTTGTGGCAAGATCTCGAAAAGGAGAAAGATAATGTTGATTCTAACAAGGAAAAGTCCTCAGAAGGGCTGAAGGTAGGGTTCTCAGAATAAAGGACTTGGTCATCTCTGTTTGGCAAGAAACCTACTGGAAAATCTCTCTTCCCGCTGGTGACTGCTAAGTCTTGCTGGGAAAAAGGTGAGTTTCAAGTTTTTATTCCAGATCCTTTAGTCAATTTTTCTGTGTCCTCCATGGATTTCACCCTAGTAGGCAAATTTTTAGGAGCAAGACCAGATGTAGAATCTCTTAGAAAAATGGTTAAAAAGAAATGGGTTATTCGAGGAGAGATAGATATTGCACCAATGTTGAATGGTTTCTTCTTGTTTATCTTCAACTATAAGGAAGACATGAATATGGTTCTTTATGGAGGACCGTGGTCTTTTGGTAAATGCTCTCTCACTATTAAAAAATGGGAGCCTAATATGGATCTCTTAGATTCTTTTTTCTTAACCACTCCCATTTGGGCTAGACTTCCTAGTCTCCGTTTAGAATTTTGGCATGGGGACATTTTTAAAGGTATTGCCAGTTCTTTTGGTGAACTTGTGGCATTGGATAATGCTACGGCTTCTAGAACCAAACTTCAAAGTGTCAAACTTTATGTTAAAGTGGCAGATATGAAACATCTCCCACAAAAGGTGGAACTAATATCCAAGTTTGGTAAAAAAACTCAAGAATTTTTTTTTGAAGATTTTCCTAACTCTTGCTATGCTTGTAAGAAACAGGGGCATCTGGTTAAAAATTGTCCCTCCAAAAGTAAAAATCATACTAGTAGTGTTTCGGATTGGAAAAAGACCAAGGTTTAGAAAAAGAAAGTATGGAAACCCAAAGAAGATCATAGCCAAGAACAAAAGAATAATGAAGATTCTAAAGCTCCACATGCTGAGGTGGATAAAGAGATTTCTTTTGAAGATTCTAATGATCCATGTGTTGAGGCAGATAAAGAGCCTTCTTTTGAGAAAGTAAACTCTGAGAAAGAAGGACATAGTTTGCTATCAGATACCATAATACCTAAACAAAGAATAGATGATCTGACAGATCTATCAAAACAAATTGTGATCTATCAAAGGATAGAAGATCGATGGAGAGATGTAGATGACAAAATTGTGCTAGAGGAAGGTGAATTCTTGGCTGAAGCTAGAAATAAATCAGAGGAGGGAGATGTTTTTTCTCAGTGCAGGGAGATCCAAGTGTTATCTCAGGCTGATAATGACTTTCCTTTAGATGAGCCTCCTCCTATAGAAGTTGTGAAAGATAATGGAGAAAACTTAAAGTATAAACTAAACCAAAGAAAAAGGGCTGAAAAAAGATCAATACTAAGGGGGTAGAAACTAGAAGTATCAAAATAGATCAGAAAACTAAGGTGAAACCTCTTGCTTCTATTCTGAATAAATTTGGAAAAAGTGTTGAACATCATTCTAAGGTGAAACCGGATGTTGGTTCCCTAGACAAACCTAGAAGAAGATCCACTAAGAAAACTAGAGAGTTAGAAAGTATGTAGAATATTGTTGATGGTAGGCAGGCAACTATTCTGGATTTTACCCCTAAAAAATAGATTTGAAAATCATTAATTGGAATATTAGGGGGCTGATTAGTATTCATAAACTAGATATTGATGCTATCTCTGTAAAATCAGATTTTGATGCTGCTCTTCAGTAGGTTTTAGGACTGCTTTTCCTGGTGGTTTTTAATGCTTTATCTTTTTTGATTCTGTTAAAGGGTTTCAGGGTCCCTTCAAAACCTACTTTTACCATAATCTAAAACATTGACATAGGTATCTGGCTAGGATGCAAGTGTAAGGAAGATAGAAAATAGGTACATGTCCAAAACTTGTATAGAGTGATAACAATTGGGTTTATAGAATTTTACACAGTATAGAAGACTCATTCTTGAGAATAATAGTTGTTAGACTAAGATATAAATAATTTAGCACAAAGAGATAGTGAATACGAGACTTTTGAAAATGGGAAGGTCTTAGGACTTAAGGATACAACTATGATAGGTATTTTCCAAGTGTATAAGAATAAATTGTTATATAATTTATATTTAGTGTCCATATTTTCCCCATACCCTTTAATTAGTAACAAAATTTCTAGTTTAAAGGAAATGAATATATATATGGGTGTCTATATCACACCTTGATTTTGCATGAGTCCAAATTGAGTGTTTTTTTGGTCACTAACCTACAACCAAGAGCATATTGTAGTATATAATCAGTACATATAATATAGTTTTAAATCATTTTAAATACTTGAGATAAAAGAGAGCAAGGTTAGGAATACACCTATGTAATTATGTAACCATCTTGTCTTTTGGAAATTTGATTTGAAGAGATCCTTTCTTATGAAGGCTTGGAGCTAGGATTTAGACAATTTAGTAACCTAAAAGTGAATACACACACACACACACATGTATGTATGTATGTATGTATGTCTGTATGTATTTATGTATGTATGCATGCATGCATGTATATATATATGTATGTGTGTGTGTGTGTACCTTGGCGAAAAGGTGAGTTACCACACAACCATTGAGTATGTCTCAATCGTGAAACCTAATCATACTTATAACCTAGTGAGTATAGTGATCTAATAAAATCACACTATATATTTGGTGAAACTAGATGATTTAATCAAGTCTAATTTATAAACTTGGTAATATTGAGTGATTTCATCACCTCAACCTTTCCAAAAGGTCAACCAACTGCTATAGTAGAATGGCTCAAAAAAGTTTACATAATTCCATCCTAGCTATGATAACAGTCCATAGTAGTATTTTAAATCTAAAAAATGATTTGATTTTTTAATTTAAGGTACTTTTTACATGGAATATGCACCTCATATATGTCTCCATACATACATACATTCATGCATGCATACATATATACATACATACATACACACATATATACATACGTACATACATACATGTGTGTGTGTGTGTGTGTGTGTGGCTTGATATATTACCCAATTTGAATATATATATATATATATATATATATATATATATATATATATATATATATATATATATATATATATATATCAAAGACTCTCTTGATTTTGGACTTGACACTTATCTAGTACACATCTATACACCGCTGCACATTATGAAAAATTTCCCTATTCCTCCCAATTTACATATCAATCATGAGGAATAGTCACAATCCAAGTCTAAAGCATATCAAATAAAAGTAAAAGCAAAAAATTTCAAGTATCAAATCCAAATTATTAGCTGAATTCACATAAAAAAGGATAAAAATTTAAAAAACACATTAGGTGGGAGAATTATGTGTCTCTTGATTTCCATCTTAGGATTATCAGATACATAGGCATTGTTTAATCATTAATAAAGGTGATTGGGTTCAACTCAACCCATTACACTTTCCTAGATTTTGTAGGTTTTTATCCCTCATAAGCACACCTAAGGTTTCAAAGTGAAAGTGGTTGACATATGGCATGATGTGCATCTTCAGTGTTTGAAATCACACATATAAATATTTTAGAGATAGGTGAGGGTGACCATGTGGACATATACATATTTTTAGCATAGGGCACTACTTACTACTACATATTAGTATTGACAGTTGATATTGACATGTCCCTAATGGAATAAACCATACATAGATGGAGATACAATTCCTAAATAAAATGAATCATAGGCCCACTTAATTCTATTTTTCCATTATCATAAAAAAATTATAGCTAGAGGGTCAATTAGAAAATCTTAGTACTCACCCATTTTTTTACTTACTATATTTAATATATGCCACCTTTTAAATAATTACATTTAGTTATAATAATTTGCATTCATATGTGTTATTGAATCACATATTTAGTAATCTAAATTCACATATTAGTTTTTATCCTATTAGGGTTTACAAAAACAAATTAGGCTAAAACAAAGACAAATATCAATGTAAATATTGTTAGAGTGGGCTACAATAAAGGATCAACTAGATAGGGTTAAATGCAAGAGTTTTAATATGTATGGAGTAGTGAAATCTGAAGAACAACTCTAAAGAGGAAAAACATTGTCTTCACAACAAAAAGTTACAATAATGAGAATTAGCCAAAAAGTACATATGAAGGTATACTATATAGTGAGAAATTAGTTCATTCAAAAAGGTAATAAAATCAAATCATAGTTATAAAATAAATTAAAGTACATTTATCTTATTAACCTACTATTAACTTAAGCAAGATAATTAGACTGTGTAGGTGAAACCACATAATGGAAAAAATCCTACACTAATAACCCCCTTAAGCATAGTTTATGTGGGTAGAAGAATTAGGTCCCAACACAAAGGTGTGATGAGGTGACCATATAAATAGAGATGATCCCATAGAAGAGGAAGAATAAAAAATTTCCTGGACTTGAAGAAGAGCCTATAAATGAAGTACTTACTCTCAGTGAAGGGTTTGGTGAATATATTAGTAATTTGATCAATTGTCTAGATGTAGTGGAGATTCATGAATTTGTTGTGGATGATATCTTGAATGAAATGCATATGAATATCAATATGCTTGGTCTGTTGATGTAGGACCAAATTCCTATATATCTAGATTATGTTTTAGTTATAATAGAATATGATTGTTGGTCATCAAAACTAGATGCCAAACTTAGTGAGAATCCCATAAATCCAAATATCCTAAGTGGAAGCATTAATAGATACTTTATGTTCTACCTTAGTAGAAGATAAAGCAATAGAATTATACTTCTTACTTTACCAACTAATTAGACCTAAACCAATGGAAAAATTTTAGCCTAAATTAGACTTATGATTTTGAATATCAACAACCCAATCTGAATCTGTATAACTTATTAATTATATGTCAATGCCTACTCCATAGCGAATCTTAAAAATATGAGTACCCTAAATATTCCAACTCATGTGGTTCCTATATGAATCTAAAGACCATGCCCACTACATATGAAATATCAGGGCTAGTGTGTGTAAGGTAGATGATAATGTCAACAAGTTGTTGATATGAGGTAGCATTAACCAAATGATATGGACAATCAGCGTTAATATTTATGACAAATAGAAAAGGAGTTGGAGCTGGCTTATAATTAACCATGTTAAATCATGCAAGTAAATCAAGAACATACTTGGATTGTGCAATAATGATCTTGGAGTTATACTAAGAAATTGTAATCCTAAGGAAGTAATGCAACAAGCCAAAGTTAGTCATTGAAAAGCTATTAGACAAATCATTTTTAACTATTGTTATTATGGATGAATAATTCCCTATTATTAATAGTTCATTTTAACCATTTTGGTCACCATTAGAGGAGTGGATTTTAGTTTTCAGTGCAAGGTTTCATGGTAGGCAAGAAGGATTTTCAAAGTTATGGTTTAAGTCAGGAAATATGAATGCAAGGGACTTAACATATTTTCAAATAAGCTAGATTTCACACTATTTTTTAGATTTTGGTCTTCGGATCTTTTTCAAAGAAGAGTCAAAGATCTTATTATGTCAATTTTTTTTAAGGATTCAAGGTTTTTCCCAAGTTTTTACTCTTCATAAAAAGTGTGTTGAGTTTGTCATAGATTTTATTCAGATAAAATTTATGAATTTTTAGGATGTGGAATAATTATTCTGATAAAGTTTGCAAAAAAGGTTCTTGGTCTTTGGTAAAGTGTTTGAATAAATGTTACACAACTCATGTTCTAAAGACAAGTAACAAACAAAAATGTCAGAGACCAAGCCTTCATCAGGATTATAAGGTCTTTTATCTGAGAGAAAGGTGTTGTAGAGATGCCAAAATCTGAATCCCAAGCACAAGTTGCAAAGAGAAAAATGGCTTCGACACTTAGTTAATTCTTCATATATTCTCAATGTCACATGTCAACCTCTTGATAGTCTCAAGCCTTTCAAGTGTTTTTCATGCCTTAGTTAATTATTCAACCTTTACCAAATCCATGTGTCATAATTCCATGGCCCCATGCCTATTCAAAAAGATTTCTTTCCTTAGTTGATTCTTCAACTTCCCCAAAGCCATATGTCATTACCCCAACATCCCTGAGCCTATGCAAAAAGTCTTTTAAGACTTAGTATTTTTCTTCAAGTTTTTCTTGGTGATTTGTATGTCAATTTTTTTTTAAGCTAGTGGGCTAGTGGGATGATTCCATGTGTCATGATCTTAGTGGCTCGACATTCTAGAGCCATCCATATGAATGCAAAGCAAGCATGAAAGTGAGTAAGTAGGATGCCTTCACGTGTCATGATCCCATCATCCTAGATATGTTTTTATAGTTTCAAATCCCTTGAGTAAGTGGGTTAGTAGGATGACACCATGTGGCAAAATAAAACTATTTTATATCCCCTTGGGTGGTCTATATAAGTTCAATAGTGTGTCAGAACCCTAGGCAAGCGAGTGAGTGAGATGATGCCATGTGACAAGATATCACTTCACCATGGGGGAATAATTAGCATGTAATTAAAGACCTTCAACCAAGAAACAAAGGATAAAGAAGAGGAAAATGTATGGATCCCACCATGAAAGGGTTTCCTGACATCTACTTTAGCACTGTGCAAGGCAAGTTTGATGCTCCATTTGGTCATTAAAATCATAAATAGGTAGGAAATGGATTATGTAACTATATTCATTCATCAAATCAATCTTAGAGTGGCTTGATATTTAGAATCATGGTGTATCTTGACTCCAACTAGTAGAGTGGGGGGAAATGGAGATGATCTAGCCCAAGTCATCATAGTATGGCATGTGCATTGAGATCAAATAAATTATAAAGATAAATATAAGTTATAGGCTTGGAATGGGCCTGATAGAAAATTAGGTTGGCATGGATTTGAATTCTAGAGAAGATTGTCCCACTCCCTAAAGCCACCTCTCCAAGTCATGATTCAAATTTTTAACCACCCCATTAGTGGGAAAGACTAGTCAAGATCCTAAGCTCTCCAATTTTTATTATATAAGTAGACAATTTGTAATGGAAAAAGAGGACTATTTATAGCATAGAAATGTTGTAGAAATTGATCTATCCTTGACCCCTCTACCATTTTTTTATGCCTTTGATGTAATGAATAACTATTTTTTACCTTTCAATGACTTTCATTTTGTGTGTATTCTATGAGTTTTTGATGCTCTCAGTGTGGTGAAGTGTTTTTAACCTTTGATTGTGCCCAATTTCACCTCACCTTCATGAAAATAAAATCACTTTTGTAGGTCATATTTTTTGTGTCTTTGTGTTTATGAAATGTTAGTTATGTGATGAATGTTTCTCCTTTTAATATATTTATATAGTTTTTTAACTCTTTGTGAAACATTCATGCTAGCAGGTTCGTGATTGAGTCATGTATGTTATGGTTCTCAAGGTTTCCATTATACAAACTTAAGCAGATAGAAGTTTTCATTATGTTTTAGTGTATCACCACCCCTTTGCTTTATGTTTTTATGTTTATGCATTCCTTATCATTTTCCTTGCGTGTGTTGTAGTTTAGGTGATTCTCCAAGATGAACTTGTCCTTCTTTAGAGGTTCACTCCATCTATAGGCAACCTAAAAACTTAGAGTGTTCACATTATGTTGACTAAGTGAGGAGGCCCAAAACACCTCATCAAAGGGTAAAAATATGATTGAAAATAGTTTATAACATGCCTAGTGAGATAGGTTTGATGATCCTTACATCATCCATTAAATAATTTTAGTGTGTTCTTCAGTGCATCTTATCATTAAGAGTAGTTTATTCAACACCATGGTGAATCCAAGTATTACATCTACTATTTCAACCAGTATGAGTGATTAAAAACTATCAGAGATCAATATTTAGGTGATATTCTTGATCTTTTCATTCTTTTAAAGGAATATAATCACTTGGTGACTCCAATCTTCCTAGTTTTAGGTCAGTTATGCATGGTTATTTAAAAAAGAGGTCTTAGTCTTATTTTTTCTCAATGGTAGTCCTAAGAAATTATATATTTGTTACTTTCAATGGATTTACCCCTTAGCCCTTTCCCACTATAGTGATATCTCTACTAAAGCTCTTAAAATCATTCCATATTTCACTAGAGAAGATGAGACCATTGCCATTGAGTACATCAAAGACGTAGCCCATGTGTGTGTAGTCCACCATGTGCTTGAAGACAATGTAATAATTTATATGCTCACTTCATCAGTTAAAAGGAATGATCTATGATCATATATATGTTTGAGGTTGGGATCCTTTCATGACTGGAACAAACTTGATGAGAAATTGTGAAAATAGTTTGAAGATAAGGTTGGCCACTTATCCCTCATTGAGTAGTTCATCACCATGAAAAGGGAATCCCATAATCTCAACACTAATTTCAACATGAATTCCAATGATCTTGGGATTGAATCCCAACTGAGTTAAAACCCTCAATTCATGAAACATTCTTATACTATTTAAGATGTCTTGACTGTGAGATTGCATTCATGATCCAATCACTAGGTGGAGTTTCCTTACCTAATCCCTATGATATTGTTATTACATTAGAAAAATGTCTCATCTATGATGGAAAAATTATACCTAGGCCTATAATACCCCTATTTCTTGAGCCCCTATCTAATAAACCCATTTCATCCTATATTCCTGTAATGGCCAAATAAGCAATCCCATCTACAATCACTCCTGGTGAGTTACAATAAATTGAAAAGATCATCCAAATACTTTTAAATGAGATAAAGACATTGAATAAGAAACAATTATATCAAAATAACCCATATATCCCTTCAATATATCTTATCAACCTCATAAACGACCCTTCCAAGGTACTGCACAAGTCTGATCTTAGATCTCATATCCTAGGCCATCTAATGTGTAAATTCCTATTAGTACAATCATTCCTAAATCTCTCATGGTTCAACATTCATCAAAACTTTAGATTAAATAGGTTGAGTTAGCCCCACAAGTGTAAAAGGAGTAGAAACAAACATAGATTTAATCCCTTCTCTTGAATTGGGAAGGTAGTGATTTTGGGAGCATGAATATTAATGAGGGATTAGTCTTGGAAGCTTACTATTTTCATGATGAGGAGGAATCCATTATGAAAAATATGGGGATTACAAGCCAAAACAAAGGATGTTTCTAGTTTTGAGGTAAATGCACTTGTTGATAAGGTTAAGGATCAAAACATGTTAGAATCTGAGAGAGTTATTGGTGATAGGAAGGAAAAGGTTGTGAGTACCCATCCAAGGAGGTTTTCAAGTTGGAAGAGTGCCTATTCAAGCCTAAATAACATTCAATAGTATACCATAGTTCCCTATACTCCTTTTTCACCATTTAAGCTTTCTTGACCTCCCACCATCTCCATTTTTAAAGGAGGACCCATTATATGGAAGGCAAATGAAAACCATCCTAATAAGGAGGAATGTAGCTCAAGTGAGGAAATGAGGAATAAATAGTTATTGGTGGTCCTCTTTACACCACAAATCTAAATAATTTAGATCTACTACTAAAAGAAGATAAATATGACCAACTAGAGTAGAAAAATAGTGACTGAATGCAGAAGGATGGAGAGGAATAAGATGGGACTGTTAGCCTTTTTGATGAGTCAACACTTTGTGTGATGGATTAATACCTTGAAGGTGAACAAAATATCAAAAAGGATTTTGTACTTCAATAAGAGAATTCCAATCATCTTGAAAGTAATATACAAATACCAATAAGTGATGGTGAGTTATAAGACTTGTTTAAGGTCCTAAAAGTAGGTTACGTTCCCCTTAAAGAGGATTATAGTTTGAATAAGGATAAATAGTGCATATTTGGAAAAAAAATCACAAAACAAGAATTTGGTAGACTTGATATTGATTTTTTGATATTTTCAGCATTGGCTATCAAAATATTGATGAATCTGCAGATATTGACATCCTCCTAAAAGACAATTTAAGCTTGTTTTGGTCTCAACCTCCTAAGAATCCACATTCATATCCTTTTAGGACCAATTCCTTAAACATGCATGTTTTATTTTCAAGAGGATTCCCTATAAATTACATGGCTCACTTGGAGGATAACAAGGAGAAGACACTACCTATCATGATCATTTCAAAACATGAAGATGAGCCTAAACATGTCCAAGATTAGTGTAAGCATACACTTCTAGACACTCATGCTCCAAGAAAGATGGAGGAAGTATAAAAGATTGATTTTCAAGGAGAAGAGGTTTTCAAAACCAACATATAATTGTCCCTCTTTTATTCTCTCATGGCTACCATCAAGCTTGCTAGCTACATAAATTTGGTGTGAAAAGTTGTTCAACATGTTCAAGAAAAGGTTGATCAAGTTACACTTAAAGAATAACATTAAGTAAGATCTAAAATTCAAGAAGAATTTGTGTATATCAGAGATATGTTTAGTTTATTCACTTGAAGATAAGCCAAGGAGGTTGTAAAGAAAAAAATAATATGAGCCAATCAAGATGACACTCAAGAAGTAATTTGTTCACAACCTTTGTCGACCATGAAAAATTGACTTGAGAGGATTTTTATTTGATCTAGATGGTTTGAGGCCTATATCTTCAATTTATACATAGTAGTTTTAGATAATTTTTATTTACTCCAAGTGTTGTTGCACATTATTTTGGTTATCCTCTTTCTTATGGTTCTTAGGCACTATTGTTGGTTTTGTTCTTTACTTTGGTTATCCATTTTGAGGTGGATCCTAGTTTGGTTGTCCAACATTTAGGAAAATGATGAATTTGTAGGGTTTTGTTTTTAGAATTAATAGTTTTTAAAGCCTTCTATAACTCCATGCCCAATGGATGCATAAAGCTACTGGTCTAGAGTACTTATCAATAAATCACCCCATGGAGGTCACCAAGAATTTTAATCATTTTGGTCACCATTGGAGGAGTGACTTTATTTCTTAGTACAGAGTTTCATGGAAAGCATGAAGGATTTTCAAATTTCTAGTTTAAGTTTGGAAAGATGAATGCAAGGGATGTAACATATTTTCAAAGAAGTAGCTTTCACACTTTTTTTTAGATTTTCATCTTTAGGTCTTTTTCAAAGAAGAGTCAAAGATCTTATTATGTCAATTTTTACAAAGGATTCATAGGTTTTTCCCAAGTTTTTAATCTTCAAAAAAATTGTGTTGAGTTGATCATAGCTTTTGTTCGGACAAAAGTTTTGAAGGTTTACATATTTAAAACAATTGTTCAGACAAAGTTTGTGAAGAAAGGTTCTTGGTCTTTAGAGAAAGTGTTTAGGTAAATTTTTTGCATCTCATGTTGCAAACACAAGTGTCGAACAAAAATTATGAAGACCAAAACTTTAAAATGATTTTTAGGTATTATTTTTGAGATAGAGGTGTTGTAGAGATGTTGAAAGCTAAATCCCAAGGAGAGGTTGTAAAGAGAAAAAAGGCTTTGACACTGAGTCAATTCTTCATATTTTCCTAATTTCATGTGTCAACCTATCAGAATTCCTAAGCCTTTCAAGTGTTTTTCATTCCTTATTCAATTATTTAACCTTTCTTAGAACCATGTATCAACATTCTATGGCACTGAACCTATTCAAAAAGTTTTCATGCCTTAGTCGATTCTTCAACCTTGCCCAAAACCATGTGTCACTCTCTTAGTGGTCCCAAGCTTATGAAAAAATTATTTTAGGACTTAGTCTTATTATTCAAGGTTTGGCTAAAAATTTACACATCAATAATGTTCTAAACTAGCAGGATGTTTCCATATGTCATGATCCTAGTGATCCAACATTTGTTAGAAATATAGAACATATATCAATATTAATGAATTAAATACATCAATAGTAATGAATTAAATACAAAAATAAAATGTGAAAAAACATAACATAATAGAGACACAAATTTAACATGGTTCACCAAATATGGTCTATGTCCACATAGAAACAACCAATTATTCAGTATACCAAATGAAGGGAAAAAGCTGCAATACATCCATTTTAATATCCTTTTCACTCACACAAAGTATGCCTTCATGATTAAAATTCCATCATATTAAAGGAGGGTTACATATTAGGGAAAAAATTCACAAACATAATTTATACCTTTAGATATGTGACCTAATAGTGAATGGTTTAAATTTACTATAAAATTATAATATTTTACAATGCATTTTGACAAAATTTTGCTTTGGGGGCAATTCTCCTAAACCCATTCTAGGGGTGCTCCAAGTATGGTTGCCACCCAACCTAGGACCCCATATCAACCTTAGTGGGGGTCATTTTCCCCCCACACCCCCTAACAAGAAATAGGCATTATAACAAGATTAGACTCCACCATCCAACAATCTCTCACTTGGTGACTGATTGTTGTAACTCCACCACTACAATTTTTTTGTGGACTTTTCTTTGAACTTTGACCTTATCATATTTCTCATCTTCATTTTTATCCTTGAAGACATATTGATGATGAACAACTCTTCAAATTCTCTTTAGTGACTGCCTTTGTTAGCATATATATAGGATTTTGACTTGTATGGATCTTTTCCAACTTTAGTTGAGCATCTTCCAAAACTAAATGAATGAAGTGATACCTGAGTTGTATATGTTTGGTTCTTGAGTTGAATGTTGAGTTTTTTGCTAAATGAATCTCACTCTAGTTATCACTATACAACTTGCAATATTCCTACTTTTGACTCAACTCTTTCATGAACCATTGCATCCATATCATCTCTTTGCTTTTTTTTTAGCTGCAACATATTCTGGCTCTATAGTTGATAAAGAAACTATCTTATATAGTTTTTAAATCCAATTAATTGTTGTGTCACCAATAGTGAATACATAATCTGTGGTGCTCCTCCTACCATCTAAATCTCCAACCATGTATACTTCAAAATATCTTTATAAGGTAACATCTAAACTTTCATAACACAACTATCTATTATTGGTCCCTCTCAAGTACATAAGAATCCACTTGATTGCATCTCAGTGCTATTTTCCTATATTATTCATAAACCTACTAACAACTCCCACTACATGAACAATGCCTAGTCTAGTGAACACCATAGCATACATTAAACTTCTAACTACTAAATCATAGCATAATTTGGACATGTAATTGATTTATTCTTGTTTTTTAGGACACTAATCCTTTCTTAATTTGAAGTGTCCTCCCAAAGGTGTACTCACTGGTTTTGCATCTTGCATATTGAACTTGACTAATACCTTGTTGATGTATTCTTCTTGAGACAATGTCAATTTTCTATTTTTCCTATCTCTTGTTATTTTCATACCAAGCATTTACTTTAGAACACCCAAATCCTTCATTGCAAATTAATTAGCTAGTTTTATTTTGAGCTCATTTATATCATGCATGTTAGACCCTATAACAAGCATGTCATATACATACAATAAAAAGATAATATAGCTTCCATTATCTAATTTTTATAAGTAAACATAGTGGTTAGAATTACATCTTATATAACCTTGTTCTATCATAAATATGTCAAATTTCAAATACCACTATCTTGCAGCTTGCTTTAGGCCATACAAAATCTTCTTCAACTTACACACCATTTTCTCCTTACCTTTGAATTTGTATCCCTATGGTTGCTTCATATATATTTCCTCCTCTAAGTCACCATGAAGGAATGCCATCTTCACATATAACTATTCAAGGTATAAATATTATACTGCTACCAAACTTAAAATAGTTCTTATAGAAGTCATTTTAACTAGTGGAGAAAATATTTCATCAAAATCTATACATTTATTTTATGCAAACCCCTTTACAAAAAGTTTGGCCTTGTACCTCTTTTTGACTTATTCTTCCTCTAACCTATAAAACCATTTATTCTAAAATTCTCTTTTACCTATAGGTAACTTAACCAAATCCCAAGTTTAGTTATGTACCAAGGAATCCATCTCTTCTTTCATGCCTTGCTCACACTTCTTTCTAGTTTCTACTTGCATTACTTCGTCATAGATTTATGGCTTACCACCATCAGTAAATAATAAATAATAAAGTGAAGGAGAGTATCATTCAAGGAGTATACTTAATCTGGTAGATCTTCTTACTACACTTCCAAGAGTTTGAGGTACTTATTTTTGTATCTGTTGCACATTCTGATTTTCTAGCATTTTTGGAATTTCATTTCCAGTGATTTCATCAAGTACTACATATTTAGTATTTGGTTTTTCTTATTTCTTTATTTACAAATGATCTTTGTACATGAACTTCTCATTAAATATCACATCTACTCCTAATGATTTTATTATTTTCAAAATCCCATAGATGGTAAACAAAATCATTAACTCCATATCCAATAAAATTACATTTCTTGGATTTTACTTGAAGCTTGGGTCTATTTTCTATATCAATATGGACAAAAAGTTCGCAACCAAAATTCTTTAAAAAGGAATAATCTACCTTTTTACCTATCCATTCTTCTTCCGAAATGTCACCATCCAAAGGAATTGAAGGCCCTTTATTTATTAATTAAACAACAATATCCATAACATCTACCTAAAAATGTAAGGGCAACCTTGCATGTAATCTCATGCTCCTTGCATGCTCATGATTGTCCTATTCATTCTTTTCGACACACCATTTTGATATGGTGTTCTTGGAACCATCTTTTCTATATGAATCCCATGGGATCAATAGTAATTATCAAATTCTTTGTAAAAATATTCGACCTCCATTGTTTGATTTGACACACTTCAACTTATTTCCTATCTGATTCTCAACCAAAGCTTTCCATTTCTTAAAAGTTTCAAAAACATCAAATTTTTCTATATGTAATAAACCCAAGTTTTTATAATTACATCATCAATTAAAGTAACATAATAAGAAGGGACACCAAGGGATGATACCTAAGCCAGTCTCCATACAATCTATATGCATAAGATCTAACTTTTCATCCTTATTTGTTTTCCCAACTCTATGAAATTTGACTCTCTTCTATTTTCCATACACACAATTCTCACAAAAATCCAAATCCACCTTATTCAAATCTAGCAACAAATTCTTTGAGTGGAGAACTTGTATACCCTTCTCACTCATGTGCCCAAGTTTGTGGTGCCATAATTTTGTATTTACTTATGTAGAAGCTAAAGAAATAGAAGATTCAGCATTACCATTATATAAATATAATGTACCTACCTTCCTTCCTTCTTCTATTACCCGTGATCCTTTAGTGACCTTCCATGAATTTTTTGCAAACGTAATTGTGCAGCCCTCCCTTCCTAAAAATCGTACTAAAATTATATTTCTTATCAACTAATGAACTTTCCTCACCTCTTTTAACAACCATTTGTTTCTATTCTATAATTTTATCTATATCTTACCCTTTCATACAATTTTATAGGGTTCACCATCACCTAGATAAACCTGTTCAAAATCACCTTGAACATAATCTTGAAAATATTTATTATGGGGTGTAACATGAAATGAAGCCCTTAAATCTAACACCTAAGAATCATTAATTTTATTTCAATAAATGATTAAAGCATCTTGTAACATATCACTTGTTACATTTGTTTCTTAATTTTTATCTTGTTATCCATCTCCTTGTTTTCCTTTTCAAAACCAATAATCTTTCTTTAGGTGTCCTTCCTACAAATCCAGCACACCAACGTTCCTCTATATTTAGATCTAACCTTATTAGACTTACCATAATTCCCTAATTCCTTTCCTTTATCCTTTTGTCTTACCCTTTTCTCCATAGTCAAATCATTTACTGATCTCTCACCTATGATTTTCCATCACATTTCCTTACTAAGAATAACACCAATGACATCATCAAACTATAAAGTGTTTGAAGCAGAGATAAAATTACACACAACCATGACTAGGCCATTCCATCTTTTTGGAAATGAGCATAGAATAAAAATAGCCTTAACCTCATCATTAAAACTTAATCTTATAGAGCTTAATTTATTTGTGACCATGTTAAATTGATTTAAATGATCGAAAATAGACCCACCTTCTAATATTTATAGATTAAATAAATGCTTCATAATAAATACCTTGTTAGATGTTGAGGGTTTTTCATACACTCTATCCAATGCTTTTATCACATCTACTATTGTCTTTTATTTTGAAATATCAAAGGCCACTAATGCTGCCAAGCACAACTGTATTGTTCCTAGTGCCTTTCTATCAAGAACATCCCAATCTTTATCCTTCATAGTCAACTTTTTTATTATTCTACCCAATGGTAATAAAATATCCTTTTGATATAGATAGTCCTCTATTTGCATCTTCCATAGCTAAGAGTTTTGGGCATTGAACTTATTGACATTAAAATTTCCTGCTTCTGCCACTGCTCCTAGTCAAACTAGGAAACCCTCTTTTTGTATGAGTTTAGCTACCAAATAAACCTTCAGCTCTGATACTAGTTTTTAGGAATATATAACATAGATCAATATTAATGAATTAAATATAGAAATAAAATGTAAAAAACATAACACAATATAGACATAGATTTAATGTGGTTCACCCAATATGGGATAGATCCACACAGTAATAGCTAGTCCTTATTATTCAATCTAATAAATGAAGACAAAAACCTAAAATACATCCACTGCATTATCCTCTTCACTCACACACAATATTCCACCATGATTACAATGCCCTCATATCAAAGGAGGGTTACATATTAGGGAAAAAACACAAAAACATAATTTATACCATTAGATTTGTGACCTAATAGTGAATGGTCTATATTTACTATGAAATTATAATATTTTACATTACAATTTTAACAAAATTTTGCTTTAGGGGTGTTTCCCCTGAACCCCTACCAGGGGGATCCAAGTATGGTCACCACCCCACTAGACTCCCATGGAGACCGAATTACCTCACCAAACCCCCTATTAGGAATTGGTCATTATAATAAGATCAAGCTATACCATCCAATAATATCCTAGAGCCATTTATATGAATGCAAAGCAAGTGGGAAAATGGGTAAGCGGGATGCTTCCACATGTCACAATCCTGGTGACATGGCATTTTGGAGATGTCTGTATAGTTTCCAATTCCATGTGTTGGTGGGTTAAGATGATGATTCCACATGGATAAATCCCACTACTCCACAACCTCGAGGTGGTATATGCAAGCCTAATAGTGTGTCAGATACCTAGGCAAGTGGGTAACCAAGATGAAGCCACAAGGAAAACTATTACTTAACCATGGGGGAATAGTCAACATGCACTTAAAGAGATTCAAAAAAAAAATGAGTGATAAGAGGACATGTGGATAGAGCCTTCCATGAAAGGGTTTACTGATATCTATGTTGGCACTATTTGAGGTAAGTTTGACAGCCCGTCTAGCTATCAAAACTATCAATAGGTAGGAAATTGACTATATAACTATATTAATTAATTGAATCAATCTTAGAGTGGCCCAATATTTAGAATCATGAAGTATATTTAATCCAAATGGTAGAGTGGGTGGAAAGGATGATGATTTGGCCCCAGTCATCATACTATGGCATACACATTGAGATCAAATAGAGTATACAGATAAAGAGAAGTTGCAGGCTTGGATTGGTAGGTAGTTAGGATGGCATGTCTTGGAATTATTAAGAATATTCTCCCACTCATTTAAGCCAACTCTCCTAGTCATGATTAAATTTTTTAGCTACCCCATTAGTGAGAAAGACTAGTAAAGAGCCTAACCTCTCCAATTTTTCTTATATAAGAATGAAATGTGTAATGGAAAATGACTCTTTATAACATAGAAATATTTTAGAAATTGATATGTCCTTGAACTCTCTACCCTTATCTTATACCTTTAAAGAAATGAAAAACTATTTTTTCCCTCTCAATGACTTACATTTTATGTGTATTCTATGAGTTATTGATGCTCTCATTGTAGTGAAGTGTTTTTCCCCTTTGATTGTGCCCAGTTTCACCTCACCTCCATGAAAGTGAAATCTCTTTTATAGGTCATAGTTTGTGTGTCCTTGTGTTTATACAATGTTAGTTGTGTGATGAATTTTTCTCCTTATAATGTTATTATATATTTTTTCATGTCTCTATGAAACATTGATTATATGAGGTTCATGATTGAGTCATGTAAGCAGTTCCAAGGTTTCCATTGTGAAAACTTAAGTAGATAGAGGCTATCCTTGTGTTCTGGTGTATCACCACTCCTTTTATTTATGTTTATGTGTTTATGCATTCCTTCTCCATTTTCCTTTCATGTTACATAGTTTAATTGATTTACAAAGAGGAATTTAGACTTTTATAGAGGTCCATTTTAACTATAGGAAACTTATAAACTTGGAGTGTTCCTATTATGTTGACTAATTAAGGAGGACTAATAAACCTCCTTAAAGGGTACAACTTTTATTGATAATATTCCATCCATGTAGAGAACCATAATCAACAGTGAATCATCTTGTCACAAAATATATACATTTAGATTAGAATGGCATGTGGTGAGTCCAAATGAAAGAAGAAATGATTTCATATTTGCATACCAAGCTCAAGGAGCTTGTTTGAGGCTGTAGATAGATTTATAAAGTTTGAAAACTAAGGAGGAATCTTCCATAAATAATTGTGGTTGATCCATCTATATTTCCTCTTTGAGGTCATCATGAATAAAGGCACTCTTCACATCCATTTGGTGAACATCCTAGTGATGTGTTGTGACAATGGTGAGAGTGAGTCATATTGAGTTCATTTTGTAAAATGGGGTGAATTTCTCAGTATATTCAATTCTAGGTATATGAGAAAAACCCTTTGCCACCAAATGTGCTTTGGACTTGTCTATGGAACCATTTTATACAAATTTTGTTCTGTAGATCCACCTACATTAAACAAGTTTTCTTTCCTTAGGAAGATGGAATAAATCTTAAGTGTTGTTCCTCAGAAAGGAATCATATTCCTATTCCATATCAGTATCCCACATAGGGATGCATGATACCTCCTGAAATGACTACAGATTAAAAGTAGATGTAATGAAAGCATGTTGGGGCGTTTTATAATTGTTAATGGGTTAACCTAGTGTCTAATGGATCTCCAACCTATGGGCCAACACTTTGTAATGTCTGTCTAGCCCAAAGAGAACTAGTGCTCACAAAGTTAGATAGAGACTCCTCATCCTATGAAGATATTATAGGATATGGAGGAGGGGAATCCTCATCACTACTCTCATTATCAAAATTAAAAAAATAATTTATATCATCAAGAAGCTACTCAAGTAGATTTAAATTGTTATAACTATCATCAAATCCTATTGAATCTAATGAATATGGAGGAGTGTCATGTGTGGAGTCTTGAAGACCCTCTTAACATAAAAAAAACCTATTAATGAATAATTCATTATTGGGGGAATGTATAATATTTTATCTATTAACACCCTCAAGATATCCAACAAAGATGCAAAGCTAGCTCTAAGATTCCATTGCCTTACATTTCTTCTTGGGAATTTGGGCCATAACAAGAGATACAAACTCTTAGAAGTGTTTCACTATGGGTTTCCAACTACTCCAAGCTTAAAAAAGAGTGATTCATTTCAATAATTTATGAGTAACATTATTTTAGATATATAAAACATAGTTGATGGCCTCAACCTAACACTGAGGTGTAAGAGACCTAGAGTGTAGCATACAGTTGGCCATTCCCTTCAAGGACATGTTTTTATGATCTATAAGACCATTCTATTGAGGATTATATGGAATTATAAATTGTAGTTCAATCCCTTCTAATGCACAAAATTACTCAAAATGGTTACCAACATACCACCATTATTGGTGCAAAAAATATTAATGACATTACTTGAATATTTTTCTATAAGCACCTTAAAGTCCTAAAAATAGTCAAAGACCTATAATTTATTTTTAAGAAAATACACCCAAGTTTAAGTCAAAAATTCATCAATGAAAGTATGTACTTTGTCTTATTGAGTGAAGGTTTTGGAAATGGACTAACAATGTCACTATGGACAATCTCTAATATCTATTCATCTCTTTATGATTTTTCCTTGTCATACTTATCTTTAGGATGCTTACCAAGTATGCAATGCTGGAAATCTCTATCATAAAATTTGACTTGTGGCAACCCTAAAACCATGTTTTGAAGACTAAGTTACTCTAGATAGTGATAGTTGAGATGGTCGAATCGCTCATGCCATAATTTACTCACCCTATCTAAATGAGAGAGCAGTACAGTAGAATGTTGATCACGAGTAAAATGTGATAAAGTATACAATCATGAATGATGATCTACTTTATCAAATGCAACATAGAATTAATTTCTACTTCCTCAATAACCATTAAATTTGGTGTGAATTGAACTTTCTTTCCCAAATTGATGTGAGTGATATGATAAATAGATATGAGATTGGTGGATAAAGAGGGAACACATAGAACATCATGAAATGTTTCATAATTCACTTCAATAGATCCACTCCCAATACATTTTGGGGAAGTATCATCACCTAACAAGATGGAAGGCATACAATAAGGCTCCAAGGATGAGAACATGTCCTATTATGAATCCATGTGGTATAATGCACTAAAATGAATAACCCATGTGTAAGGATGGGACATAAATACAACAAGTGCTTTGCCCTTATCTTTCCCCTTCTTACTATCTTTGGCTTTATAGTACTTTTATGTTGATGAACTTTTATTAGAAGAATGAAAGACACTAATGTTGTACTTTTCGAGCATTTTTGTCAGTTGGTCAATCTACTTCTTCATGCATTTGTATTCATCATGTTTAGATTTATTGTAATAGCCACATGTGAGTTTCACTTTATTAGGTTTACCCTATAAATAGGAGGACTCTTTTGATTCTTTAGACACAACATCATATTTAT
>JARHVA010000012.1:12570000-12575000 GCA_037957365.1 Torreya grandis | reverse complement strand
AAGGTAAATGTGGTAATGAAGTGTAATTAAGAATCATAGGTTGAATATTATGATTTATAGGTCATTCCACATTATAAGGTATACTCACAACTTTTTATTTTTTAATAAGTATATCAATTTCAACATCATCAATATTAATAAAATCATGAATATTATATTTCAAAGCAAGACACTTATCCATTATTTGACCATTAATCTAATGATAATCACAAATTGAATTTGAATTAGGTTATTGTGATACATGAGTCACATGAGGATGCCTAAGAGAAGGTAAGATAATTATTTGTATATCTATAAACATTTTCAAATTTTCACTTTGGATTTCCTTAAGTTTTTGAAATTATCATGATCCTTTAAGAGAAGATGTACCTAGGACTTCTTGCAGGCATCAATATTATAGTATAAAATGGTTTATAAGTATACTTTATAAACACATGTATTTAATTGAGATTTGAAGTATGTTGAATAGGAGAATAATGTTAATCATAATTATCATAACTAAATACATGTGATACTAAACGCTCATCCTCTAGTGACATGGCCTCATAATAATGTCAAATAAAATATTTTCATGTAATAAAGAGAAATTTATCCTTAAGATGAGGAAAGATAATTTTAACAAAATATAAAATGTTTATCTAGATTCATTAGTTTATATACCTAATAATGCATGCTACCCTTTGTTAAGGTGTGGAGCTAAAAGCTTCACCAAATGAGTATAATGCAGGTTGCAGGAGTTACACAGTCACCGATGTCGGTCAGGAGCGACCGACGTCGGTCAGGAGTCGACTAGGAGATGTCGGCATCGGTTCTGTTTGGCCGACGTCGGTCAGGTGCAGATAGGCAGGGACCGATGTCGATCACCTGTGCGTCTAGAATCTATTTTCGTGGATAGAACAGAATGTTTGCATGATAGGATTAAGTGTTAGTCTTAAGTCCGCATCTCTATCTTTAGTAGGACTATTTTGAGCCCTTGATTAGGAGGTGCATCTAATAGCTGTAATTGTATGCTCATGTTTCCTAATATTATATATAGGATTAGATCTTCAGAGCTTATTGAAACAATAATGTAAAATATGTGTGTATCAATCCAGGTTGTTGGAATTGATTGTAATTGAGAGAGAGAACTCTTGAGGGAAAGAGATCTGGAAAGAGATCTGTACATCTGAGAGAGGTGTGGAAGAAAGAGAGATTTCTTCAATTGTATTTTCAAGAGTTTAATACAAGTTTTTAGGGTGGTTTCTTGTATCTCTTATTCTTTGTTGATTCTGATTTTTAGTTGTTTTCAATTCTGGTTTAATTTTACATTTAGTTGCTTGCAAAAGTAATCAATTGTTATTGTCTAGATCCTGACAAGTGGTATCATAGCTTGGGTTCACTAACAGGTGTTTCAGATCTGGTTAGTGTGTGTTGATTATAGGACACTCACAGGGGTTTTTGTAGGGATTTCTATTTGAGTGGGAGTTAGCAATGGCAGAAGAAAGCAAACTGAGAATGGAGAAGTTTAATGGCAAGAATTACCAATTATGGAGAATGCAGATAGAGGATTATCTGTATCAGAAATATCTATACTTACCGTTAGGTGGGGTTGCAAAGAAGCCCACAAACATGGAAGATGAAGAATGGGAAGTTCTTGATAGAAAGGCTCTTGGATCCATAAGATTGAGTCTGGCATCTACTGTGATATCTAATTTATCACAGGCAAAGTCAACGGTAGAGTTAATGACTACTCTAGCAAATTTATATGAAAAACCTTCAGCTTCAAATAAGGTATATCTTATGAAGCAGTTATTTAATTTGCAAATGCAGGAAGGTGGATCTGTATCTAATCATCTAAATGATTTCCATGGAATTCTAAATCAATTAAATTCAGTCAAAATAGTGTTTGATGATGAAATTAAGGCTCTTTTAATATTATGTTCTTTGCCTAAAAGCTAGCATAGCTTGGTAACAGCAGTTAGTAATACTGCATCTGCTTCAAATATTTTAAAAGTAGATGATGTTGTTAGTGTGATCTTGAATGAAGAAATTCACAGGAAAAGCACATAGGAAACATCAGGGAATGCTTTAAGTTTTGAAAGCAGGGGGAGGCAAAAAGAGAAGGGAAAGAATAGGAGATCAAGGTCTAAGTCAAAGATGAGAGGTAGATCCAAATCCAAAAATGGCAGGAGGATAGTCTGCTGGAATTGTGGAAAGATAGGGCACATAAGCAAAGATTGCTAGTCAAAGCCTAAAGAAGACAATCAGCATGAAGGTAAGGAAGAAGCAAAAGTGGCAGGTATTGTTACACAAGATACTCTTATATTCTCTTTACATAATAATATAGAATCTTGGGTTTTAGATTTTGGTGCCTCTTTTCATGCAACCCCTAATAGAGAATATTTCAGTGACTATGTCCATGGAGATTTTGGAATAGTTTATTTAGGGGATGATGAGCCTTGTAAAATTATTGCCAAAGGAAAAATACAGCTAAAAATGTAGAATGGCAACACATGGGTGTTGAGAGATGTCATGCATGTTCCCAGCCTGAAGAGGAATTTGATTTCTGCAGGAAAGTTAGGGGATGAGGGTTGCACAGTAACTCTCACAGCTAAATCTTGGAAGGTTACCAAGGGTGCACTTGTATTGGCCAGAGGTAAGAGAGTAGGTACTCTCTATTTATGTAATTGTAATACTGATAATTCTCCTTTTGTATTATCTACTTTAGATGTAGATGCAAAGTTGTGGCACCACAGGTTTGGCCACATGAGTGAGAAGGGAATGTCTATTCTTAAGTCAAAAGGTAAGCTTTTAGATTTGAAAAGCATAAATCTAGATTTTTGTGAGCATTGTGTGTTTGGAAAGTAGAAGAGAGTGAGTTTTCTCAAGATTGGGTCAACAAAGAAGAAGCACAAGTTGGAGCTTGTTCACACAGACGTGTGGGGACCAGCTCAGGTTGCTTCTATTGGAGGATCATAGTACTATGTTTCTTTCATTGATGATGCTACAAGAAAGGTATGGGTCTATTGTATAAAGAATAAATCTGATGTTTTTGACACTTTTAAGATCTGAAAAGCTATGGTTGAGAATGAAATAGGTAGGAGATTGAAGTGCCTTAGATCTGACAATGGTGGTGAGTTCTGCAACTACAAGTTCAATTGGTATTTTTATATGCATGGAATACATAGGCAAAGGATGGTTCCAAGGACACCTCAACAAAATGGAGTTGCTAAAAGGATGAATAGAATAATAATAGAGCATGCACGGTGTATGAGATTGCATGCTGGTTTGCCCTTAGAGTTTTGGGCAGAAGCTATGGATACTACAGTTTACCTGATTAACAAAGGACCCTCTACAGCCCTGGATGGTGGAATTCCAGAAGAGGCATGGACAGGTAAAAAGGTAGATCTTTCATTTCTCAAAGTTTTTGGTTGTGAATCTTTTGTGCACGTTGATAAGGAAAATAGAAAGAAGTTGGATGCTAAGTCTATGAGGTGCACATTTATTGGTTATGGCTCTAGAGAATTCAGATTCAGGTTTTGGAATCTAGGAACTAACAAGATAATTAGGAGCCGTGATGTTGTTTTCAATGAAAAAGTGATGTATAGTGATCAGCTCAAGAAGCTGAATCAATCTGAGCAGAGCAATGGAGAATTGGATGAGGTGACGGTCCAAAATAAGCTCACGAGAAAGAATAATCACAGACAAGAAAACACAGAGACCGACATCGGTCAGGAAGGAACTGACATCGGCAATACAAGAATTGATGTCGGTTAGACAGGGACCAACATCAGCCAGGAAGGAATCGATGTTGGTCATATGGAACAGATGTCAGCCAGTAATAGGCCTAGAGGTGACTGAGGTTGGTCACTGTCAGAGAATTTGGGCGGATAGCGTGTTGTGAATGAGTCTCAGATGCCCATTAGGAGGTTAGAAAGGGTAAGTAAACCTCCACTTCGATATTCCCCTTCATTATTCTATTTATTGCTTACTGATGGTGGAGAACCAGAGAGTTTTGATGAAGCAATACAGGTGGAATCCAAGAATCAGTGGGAGCTAGGCATGAATGAGGAAATTGATTCCTTGAGAGAGAACCAAACATGGGATTTGGTTGAGTTGCCAGCTAGAAAGAAGACACTGAAGAACAGATGGATCTACAGATTGAAGGAAGGTGAGAATGGACAGATGAGATATAAGGCCAGGTTGGTAGTGAAAGGATTTGCACAGAAACCAGGTATTGATTTTGGTGAGATTTTTCTCCTGTAGTTAAAATGACTTCTATACGGACTGTATTGTCTTTAGTTGCTATTGAGGATTTGCATCTTGAGCAGCTTGATGTTAAGACATTGTTTCTTCATGGATATTTAGATGAATAAATATATATGGTTCAGCTGGAAGGATTTGAGGTCAAAGGTAAGGAGAAACTTGTGTGCAGATTGAAGAAAAGCTTGTATGGTCTCAAACAAGCTCCTAGACAGTGGTATTTTAAATTTGTTAGGTTTATGACTGAGCATGGCTACAGTAGGTGTCAATCTAACCATTGCTTGTATTTTAAGAGATTGGATAATGGTAGATATATTATTTTGTTGTTGTATGTAGATGATATGCTGGTTGCAGGATCACACATGCAGGATATCTCTGAGCTTAAGGTGAAATTAGCTCACACATTTTCCATGAAGGATTTGGGAGTAGTAAAGAAAATCCTTGGCATGAGTATTAAGAGTGACAGGAAAAATCACAGGTTGATTTTGTCTCAAGAGGATTATGTGAACAAGGTGTTGAAATGGTTCAATATGCAGGATGCAAAATCGGTAAGCACACCTATGGCTGGACACTTCAAGTTGAGTAAAGAACAGTGTCCTAATTCACATGATGAGGTACAGTACATGAGTAGAGTTCCATATGCTTCCACAGTTGGGAGCTTAATGTATGCAATGGTATGTACTAGACTGGATATTGCCCAAGTAGTGGGAGTTGTAAGTAAGTATATGGTCAATCCAGGGAAGGAGCACTGGAAAGCA
>JARHVA010000012.1:12480000-12565000 GCA_037957365.1 Torreya grandis | reverse complement strand
ATAAAATTTTAGTGGTTTATCAATTTTTTATAAAAAAATATGTTTCAACAATCTACACATCATTGAACATCTTATATAAAATAAAGTTAATTTTAATATGTAAAGGTCAAAAGGTTGTGTTTGTATAGTTTTAGTTATATTTTTTAAATTTTCCTGACTTTTAAAATTCATTGAAAACATATTAAATAAAAAATAAATAAATAAATACTTTCAATAATCTTGGATTTATTTTCCTTGTTTATTTATGATCTTCTTTATGCTTCCTTCGAATATCTATTTATTTTTCCAGTTCTTAAGTTTGGTCAAAAGCCATAAACATTAATGAAAAAATATATATTCTCAATAATATAGAAAACTTATCTATCCTTATATACAATTTTATATAAACTACATTCATTTACTTTAAAAATTTGTATTTATACACATGCATGTATGTTATTATATAAACTTACTTTTTATCATCATAAATTCATTAATTTTAGATACTTTTCTCATTTGTGTAATATAATAAATTATATATTTAGAAATTATATTCAAAATTTCATAATTTTTCCTCTTATGTCATTAATTTTTTTTTGTGCAAATGTCTCTAAAAATATCTTAAAGTTTAGGTATTGTTTATTTTTGGAAAAATATGACTAATTAAAGCCCCCATTTCAATTGACCCTTATTACCTTGAATTTACCCCATATATAACATTATTACCAACCCAAGAATTTGATGTAATAGACTCAAGAAATAAAGTATATAATTGTATTTTTTAACTCACCTATTTCAATAATCATATAAATAGTTTCAGTCACCTATTAATAGTTTATGAGCTTCTATGTGCTTCCTTTGAATATCTATTTGTATTTCTAGTTCACAGTTCATGCCAAAAGCACTGTCCCAATTCATATCTCTAGTGAAAATAATTAAACATTAATAAAAAGATATTATTAATAATATAAAACATTTTTCTATACTTACGTTCAATTTTATATAAAAATACATTCATTTATTTTTAAAAAGTGAATTCTTACACATGCATATTTGTTATTATTTCATATAAACTTACTTTTTATCATCATAAATTTTGTATATTTTTTTCATATATATAATATAATAACTTATATATTTAAAAACTTTATTCAAAACTCTATAATTATTCCTATGATGTTATTAAATGTTTTCATTTCTAAGTATCTCAAAAGTGCCTTCAAGTTTAAGCATTGTTTTTTCTAGGAAAAACATGGCTAGTTAAGGATCCCATTTTGAACCTCATTACCATGAATGTACCCCATAGATAAAATTATTTACAATCCAATAATTTTATGCAATATACTCAAGAGATCGAGTATGTACTTATTTTTGTAACTTACCTATTGCATTCATCATAGAAAAACTCTCACTAGTAGGTATAATGTCTTAGGTACGAAGGGGATCATTAAATGTTATTTTTATTGGTTTCAAACATAATAACACTAGGGGTAATAGATCAAGGATAAGGATAAAAATATATGCCGATATTAAAATTATCATATAACACACAAGAATAATTCACACCAGCTATTTTTTATCAATTTCATAATTTTAATAAAGGAAGAAGGATTTTGCAAGTCAAGTTTCTTAAGATTTACAATAATAAATTAATCATCAATATGTGATATTGATAGCACATGTAAAATTAAAATTACAATTCTTATGGTTTATTCTAATAAACATGTATCATTTACATTTCACAAATCCCTTTTTATAATATAAATCATGAAATGAGTTGAAAAAAAAATTAATCTATGAAACTATATACACTGAATTTTTGTTTAGCCATCTTATTACATTATTTTTGGAATAATTTTGTATATATGGCTCATCACCTTAAATTAGAGACTTATTAACACTTATTTTTCTTTATTCTTATTCTTTATGTGATCCCATGGTCTTCTTATATTTTTTTCTTTTAATGATGTTTTTGTTGTGCTCATGAACATGTTTTCTCTCCCCTCTTTCTATCTATTTCCGTTTATTCATATTGGATAGAAAATATGGTCCACCAAATCTACCTTAAGTGGGATTAGTGGTGTTATCGATCCTATTCTCTATGTTTTTATGGGCCCTTCTACCTATGATTGCATCTTACTAGTGTTTGGGCCATTTTTTCAATTATTTCCTTTTTATTTTTTTGGATTTTTTGCACCAATATATCTTTAATTAAATCCATGAGAATACCATGTATAAAAATAATCTATAAGAATATTACGACATATATTAATCAAAATAGGATCCATTTATTATCTGAAAAAATTATTGTTGAGTTTCCATATAAGTTTATAATCTATATGTTTATTTCCTTGTTTAAGCATAGTCTACATTAAATTATATTTTCCAAAGGACTTAAATATTTTCTTAAAGATGACCTAGAAAAATGTGCATATAGTTGTATATCACACTTAAGGAGAGAAGATGATTTTTTTCCTCTCAAATTCTCCATAAACACTACATATGAACTGTAAGAGATTTGATTATGGCATGAAAAATATGTAGTTGAAACCTCACCTTAGTGGATACCTAACCCATATGCTTCTTCCCTTCTCTTCTTATCTAACATATTATGGAAATATAGGCAAAAGGTATTGAAATATAAAATCAGATAGTTTTATGCATTAGACCATGGAAGTGTAATTACAATTACATAAAAAATTATAGTGGCACATTTACACATAATGATTAAAAAGTTAATATAAATGCATGACATGATCAATTCTATCGGATAGGTGTAGAGGTTAAAAAAATATGATAGACAATCCCACCTAGGGCATGATTAGAAGAGGTGTTGATCTTTTCCTTACATAGCCCAAGACCAAGATTTTATGCATGGGTATATATCAACCCACACTATCAATATCCATACTCATAAATCCATAAAACATTAAGGTGTGATCGTTCCATCATATTTTAACAATATTCAAGTCCATTTGTAAATTTTAATCATTTCCATTTGCATGTTTACTACTTTTATCTACTAGGGTAGATGTGAAAGTAATGTTTCTACATTCTTCAATGATATATTTCTCTTGTTCATTAATTTTTCCTTGTTTTCATAATAAAAACTTAAATATTAAAACATTAACATGAACTCAAAATTATTACATTCAACCTAAGATTTTTACCCTCTCACCCCTTAGGGTTTCATTTCCTTTAAGCATGGATTTTCTTAGCATTAATTATGCTTTATATTAGATAAATTGATGAAAGCTATTTATCTTTGATGCATGATAAATTTAAACATTTTAATGTTTTAAATTATTAAGTAATTAATAATGCATGTTAAAACTACTGGAATACATATTATTTTAAGTCCCAATCATTGTTATGAAATTTTACGAATGGCTAAGTAAATAAAGAATGAGAATATTTCTCTTCTAGATAAAACTAGGGTTTGTGCTTGTATTCCTGGATCTATTATGATTTTTAATGAGTGTTTGATTCCTACACCCATGAAAATTACTGTTCCTATGGCTTAACTTTCAAAAGAACCTATTGAGAAGACCACCACTCATACACATGATACAATAACCATGATGCATACTATAGGAATACTATAAATACAACTACATAATATTTCTCTTCATAAAATGGGTTTTCATCCTAGGTTTTGTGACAATGTAATGTAATCTATTCGTATTTATAAATATGTGCCTTACATGCCTCTTCCACATGACATATGGGTTCCAAAATTGTAATTATTTTATGGTCATGGAAACATTTAAAAGCATCTTCATGCCATGTGTTCATCTATAAAATGTAAAAATACTAGTGTGGCCTTTGTTGAGTTATTTCTTAGTATATTTAGTAATAAAGCATTAGATTAGCTCTTTGATTTACTTATTGAATCCATAAATTCATTTATATGCTTACAAGAGGCCTTCCTAGATAAATCCATTACTAACAATGGAACTAGAAAAACATATGAAAGCATTAAACATCTTTGATGCAGGAGCATCATTTCCCATACTTAATAAGTTTTCAAATATGTTTGAGTATGATTAGGGGTCAAACAAGTCATAAGGAGGTGTGTTGTGTTTTCCCTCCTAAATTGTAAATTCAAAAGTCTTTTACTAGTCCTAAGACCATGTAATGGTCACTAGGTGTTTGATTAAGTCATGTAGGAGATATAAAGGGTCTCTAGCCCATTTGGAGGCTATGAACAATATTAAAATACCTTTATTCTTATGGAAAAGTCATGATTAGAGAAGCTACGTTGAAGGAGGAAAAGAATAGTCAATAATAGCTAAAGACTTGTTGAGAAGTCTTAGGAGTTTGTTGTGGAGTCTTAAGGAAAATAATCATAGCAAGTTGTTGGGGATAACTCATCCTCAAATTGAACAAGGAGATGACTCCTACGTGGAAATAAGGATAGGAAACTATTTAAGTTGATCCATAGTTAGTGTGAGGTGGGGAAGGCCTTCACGGCCTGTATTTTGCAAATAAAGGTTATATTTTGATCAATAAATGGAGTTTTGTCTGGAGTTGCAGGCATGATCTGTGGATGGAAGGTACTTTTCCTTTATTTTAGTTCTTATTATATATGTTTCTAAAAAGATCCTAAGATGAGCCTTGATTAAAAAAACATAGAATAAAGCCTTCGTTGATAATCTACAAATATTGACAGAAGACTATGTGTGAGATTATGTGTAAAGAGGAAGGTCTAGGAAGCAACGTAGGTAGGCGTAGAAGTCTACCAAAGGTATAATAAGTATGTGTGAAGAAAGGCTAACTATTATGAGCTTGCCTTAATAGAAATTGAAGCAACTATCAATGATAAATTATAAATTCTTGCATTGTAAATATGATTGCAAAAGGGTGATTTCTCCCAGATATGTATTCTCAGAATTAGGCAGAACGTGAATAATTGTATGAAGTTTGAGAATGGAATATGAGATATTTATGTGTCGCCCAAGTCTACAATCAATGAGCTGAACCTTCAAACTATTTTAATATATATGTTGTCATTCAAAGATAGCAAGGTCAATTTGGTATTAACAAACAGGTCTCAGGGAATATTATATGTTTTCAAAGAGTTGTTTGCAAGAGTATAAAGCTGCCAGGTCTTTACGAGTTTTAAATCGTTCAAGATTGTTTTAAATACAGTGAAAATCCATAATAAGAATCGATCATTTAAAACTCGCATGGATTTATGATCAGTCTTTGGTAAATTGTTTGCTGCTACAGTGGGATATTAAAGTCTGGGACGATTAGCTTGGTCTTGAATCGATGTGTTGTGAAAATGTACAGTGTGATTAAAATGCACAGGCCGATTATGACTACAACACAATCCATTAAGAGTTATTTGCACCATTGACAAGGTTTAACAAGATCTATATACTTAGAAATTAATTAGAACCTATTTCTGGTGTAAAACATTAATGATCAAGGGATTCATTGTGATAAATTACGCCTCGTCATAGAGATAATTAATAAGCATTGTTACCATCTATAGACCTGGAGATTAAGTCCGAAAATCCTCTATTAGTATTCAGGGTGCAGATATAGTGTATAAGAAAGGTAATCAAATATAAATTATTGTTGCTTTGGAATAAATCTCCTATAAAGAATATAATATAAGAGGTTGATTGGGTCAGCCCTATTAAAAATTATTGTTTGATTAATTTTCCAAAGTAATAAGCATTTACTGCAGACCTCGATCTATGTGAATGGGATAAATCAGAATTAAGGCGGTGAGTAAATTGATCATATCTCCTAAGTTATCCAATGATAATTTATGAAAATTTGATAGCTTGTGCGTCTTGGAAATAGGAATCCAACGAGTCCAATTTGAGGTCGATTGGATGAGTATAGAAAAAGATATTGCCAAAATACTGATTGTGTATTCAATGTGCAGAAATATCGTGTTTTTATACAGTGAATAGAGCTTGCAAAGACAGATTGGCTTGTAAACAGTTTCAATAGATTTTGGTGTTTATGCAAGTTCCTGATAAGGTCAGAGTGTGATAGGAAAGTGCTTACAAAACTCATTTTAGTTCAAGTGTATGGCTAAAGCCATTTGCATAAAAAATGGGTAAAGTCGAAAGGGTTTGAATTGATTCAAGTATTGTGTTAGTGGGCTGTGTATTTTTTTATAGTGTGCACTGTAGTTTCTCTGCATAAGTTGTAAAGTGCCTTTAAAAGCTTGATTTAATTTGGGAGTGACTCAGAAAGCTTGATTATGTATATGTCACGATTGAGAAGTCTGGATTAATGACTAAAACATGCATTAGAAGTTGGAAATTGAAGTTAGTGGGCAATCCAAGAGAGTAAAGATATTGTTTAAGAAAGTAATTATAGAAGGAATTCACACATTGCGAATGTGTGTTTAAGAGAAGTTTGATCATTTTGCATAACAAGTAGAATCATGTTAAAGATTTCTATCAATCTTAAACAAGGCCAAATATAGGATATGCATAGTTACACATTTAGATTTTTTTTCGACATATGCACTCCTTAAATTCTCGACTACGTGATATACAAAAT
The DNA here is from genome assembly GCA_037957365.1 of Torreya grandis. Taxonomy (NCBI): domain Eukaryota; kingdom Viridiplantae; phylum Streptophyta; class Pinopsida; order Cupressales; family Taxaceae; genus Torreya; species Torreya grandis. The sequence continues at coordinate 12,558,490 of JARHVA010000012.1, read as the reverse complement.
AAACAAATGCTTATCAATATTCTTATAAAACATATCAACTATGAGTTTCTTGGTACAACTTGAAAGCTATTCAATTATCTCACTCCTATGACTATTGACTTAGTGAAAAAGGGTTGTACCTCACCTCTTATGGATTCCAATATTTACAATGCCCATGTGCCTACCATAAACACGTCTACCATTAGGCCTACTAGATAAGAAACATATATAGTGGAACAAATCTCAAGTTAATCTAATAAGTTTTTTAAAAACCAATATGGCATTTATTGGACATAAATTTAATTATCTTCTATGTTTAAATACAATTTAAGATTTAAATAAATTTATTATAATGTAAATGTATTTTTTGATTATTAAATAATTTGAGATCAATAAAAAATCAAAACTTTTATTTAAGGGAAATAATTTAAGAACTTATCCATCAAGACAAGATTATCTGAGACTACTAAACTTCCTTAAGAAAAGGTACCATTAACAAAGAAAATAAACCTCACAATACTATTTCACAATAAAACACATATAATAATAATGACACACCACAATTTACTCAATACTTTGATGGTGACAATGATGACATAGTTCGTCATGATACAGCCTTCAAAGATCCTCATAACACCTAATACCTAGGTTAGTACTACACAAAATATAACATGGGATTAATCACATATGTATTTTGAAATTTATCATTTTAAATAACCCGTGATTCTTACTTTCAAATTACATCTTATTTTTTTTAATTATGGCCTTATTTTTATTTATACACATGTTATGACTTTTGATACCTTCTCATCTATGGAGATTGTTACCACAAACTCATCATTCAAATATATATGGAATATGTGGATTATTTATATACATAATATTAATAAAACTTTATCACTTAATGACACTTTATCTCTTGCAAGAACCTATCAAATATAAATCTATGAGTGCATACCTTAAAGGATGCACCAAGGAAGGTGTGGGTAGACCATTAGTGCTTTACAAGATTAATTTTTAATGATATCATTCCTACTATTTTTTCAATTTAATTAAAATTTCCATCCATTTACCTCCTATGATGTCTCTCTAAAATTCCAAAAACATGAAATATGGCTAAGTCTAAAATCTAGTAGGACCCTTCAAAACCTAGAATTTGTATTATAACTCCTAAAGGTTTGAAACCACTCTCAAACATCCTGAAAGTATATATAAAATACAATATAAATTATTTTACTTAAATGTTTATCTACTACCTATTTCAATACCTTTCATACATTGATACCCTAAGCAACCTACCTTGTCAATAGCCCCTAACTAGGTCGGTGAATTTTTCTACAAAGTCAACATAGTCAACCCAATAACTTAATTTTACTACTAAGTTAGCCTGGTCTAACTTGTTATTAAATTTATGACACATGTTATGCCACTAAGTCAGCGTAGTTGACTGAGTTCAAGGCCTAACGATTAATTTTTATAAAATAGGGTTGTGCCAGTTGATTTTGACAGCTAAAATTATGGAAGGGTTAGGACATATCCATTGCTATAAATACAATGTTCACTTCAATCCAATAGAGAAGAACATTGATATTTTGCGTTATTACAACTCATAATTTTTCTACATCTACATTTGAAGGAGCCATTGCTTAGGGGTTTTGCCTTGCAGGGAAGATAACTTATCTTATGGGAAGTCTTGGGTACTAATATGATTATTTTAACCTAGAGATGGTTTATGTTGTGTGATCCTTATAAATCCACAAAAATATCTTACAAATCACCATCGAACAATGGGAATATCGAGATTCGATAGGTTCACTCAAAGGTAAGTATCTCTAAATTTTTCTATTTCACTTGATAGATAGATATTATAGAAGGTAATAGGTTTGAATGCTTAACTCTTTGATTAGACTAACTCTATAATTAAACTTAGTATATCTATAGTTTTTTTCTTTAATTTCCATCTTCCACCATAGGTGATCTATGCTCCCATTTTCTTACCACAATCTCTTAATTATTTTGTTTATTTTAACCATGCCAATTTTTCTTATATGATTTGATAACACTAGATTAGTTTTATTTAATGTATTTAGACTTAGGTAGTGTTAGTTCATAGTATTATTTGCCTAGAGTATTTGTGATCTTCTCTTTTAATGTTGTGTGATAAGTGATCCCTTATTTAAGTTTAGAGGATTAAATTTGGTCATGCTATTGATATAAAAAGTATTGAAATAGATGTTAGTTGATTATTTTATAAGTAGGATAAGTTATAGATATATCTTAATTTGTTGCATATATATTGTGCCTCTCACTTATTCAGAAGTGATATCATATTTATTATCATCTATTAATTAATGGATATGATTACATTTTCAGGTTATTTTCTATTGAAGTTTACAATATTTGGCACTTTAGTGTGTCACATCAAGCTATTCATGACTTTTCATTAAGTTAGCCATGATCTCCTATTTCTAATGATTAATTGATACATAATTGTGGTGATATGTATTAAATATAGTATTATACTCTCTTTAAAATTGTTTAAAAAATTAAAAAAACATTTATAAAATGGTATTTTAAAAAAATAAAATACTTTTATCTTGGTCATATGATACATATTTAGACTTTTTACCTATTTTAGAGGTTTACATATTCATTATTTATATGTGGTCTTCTCATAATACACTTTTAGTGAATGATATACATGATATGCATGTTACATATGGTTAGTGGACATATAAGATGTGATGAGGGAATCTTCACCCAAGTAGATTTTACATAGTGCCATCTTTCTAGCTTACCATTTTTATATAAAGCTAATTTACATAGATCATACATATTTTTCTATCATTTACATTTAGAGTATGTACATGATTTATACATGTGGATATTACATGTATACTTATATATCATATATTTTGATCAATACTTACATTTATAAATTTCACCTTGTATCACATCATTACATTTATAAATTTCACCTTGTATCACATCATTATGACTAAGATTTTGGCTATAATCCATTATTATACCTGTCTTTATTATAGCACATCTCCTATTTTTGAGAAACATTTCTTATATATACTATTGGAAACATATTCACATGTAATGTTTAACTCATCATATACAAATTATGCATATGAAAAATATATTAGAACATATTTTATATCCCTTTCACCTTTTATCCTATTAGTTATATCTTGCCACCTTGGGGAAATGTCATAGTTTTTCACATGATAATACATTGAGCATCACATTATTATACACATACATTAATTTTCATAGGGTTCAACATCATATTAATTATAAATGAGCATAATTAATATTATATCTCTTTTTGAAGACACATTTTCTATATTCCTTGCATTAATACACTTATGGACACCTTTGACACTACACACATTTTATATATTTTCAAATTATAATATTTTCATACTTCCTATGTACATAATTATGTCTTACACATTCGTATACATGAATTATACATTACCAATGGGATAATTATACCTCCATGATCCTTATTAGTTACCCATTTGACGTATCCTATGTAGATGAGGACATATTCACCATAATTATGTTTAACATACCTAGGAGCTTAATTGATCAAATATACATGCATATTTTCCTTTAGGGACATGAAACCCACATCTATATCTCTATGTACCTTATATTGACATATTTTTATCACAATGATCTTGTGTATAACATTATTCAAATTATTATTCATTCATATACTTAGATATAAACAAATACGTGATTAAAATTGCCACATGATATATCTATCAATATATCTTATTATCTTAGGATTTTATCTACAATAGATAATTTTGATGTATCACTCAACATCATCCTCATTAGAGGATGAATCCAACATCAGAATTTTCCCCATAGTTATCACTATTATATGACACTCACATGGACATTGGTCCATATCTCATATTATATCTACTATGGGGCATGTTTTTTTTTTCCCTACTATAATTTTCCATAGGGTACATAGTACCCTTGCATTGAGCTTTGGATGAGTTTATCTTTCCTAACCCATATAAAAATTACATGTATTAGAGTTAGAAATTGGGAATTGATAATTATATGGCACTATTTATTATCTTATAGCGTGACATTTGGAACATGATTAATTTCTTACACATAATGAATTATGGGATTTCGCATGTAATATTTTATGATAATTATATGTGTTTTATGCAAATTTATAAAAGGTATTAGCTATATATAATATTATTACATATGGTCCTCATAATAATATTATTTTGAGATGAGTGATTACTAGCATAGGTTATTTAATCTCTCACCTTAAAAATGGGTCATATATCAAGACATTTTTGAAAATATTGAGAAAAAAAATCTGAGTAAAAAGTATAAAAATATAGCCTATGAGTAGTTTCAGTCTACTTTCTACCTAACTAAAAGTTAGGCATGATATGTTTTTAGACTTATATAATATGAATGTTTCTAATAAATATCTAGGATTCTTTGATGAGAAAATTTATCTCCAAATTTGATCAAGAAGTGGATTGATTTCACAAAATAATAAAGAAGTGTTAGATATGATTTGATGTTTTTAAAAAAAAAATTAATGAAAATTATCAAGCTAATAACATTAATTTCACATTTTAGTAGTAGTTGGTTTGATATTTAGGTGGTGTATTCATTCCTATTCTCTTTAAATTTCTTAATTTTTAATATAAATTTCAAGTTCAATTTCAAATTTTCAAATAAGTGCAATGAGAATATATGACGTTGATTAATCGGTCATTTTGGATAGGTTTCCTAAAGTTTGTGAAGTGGAAAAAGTTATGGATGGAAGCATGACATAAAAAATTCCTCCTCCTCAACCTACAATAAGTGAAGGTAACATTTAAATTATGTATCAATTTCCTTCAATGTATACATGCAACAATAAAATACTAAAATAAAATAAGGACATTATGTAGACACTCAATTTTTACTTTTTTTGGCATATGGTTCATCACTTTAAAACATGGATTATTATTATTATTATTATTATTATTATTATTATTATTATTATTATTATTATTATTATTATTATTATTATTATTATTATTATATCCCAATATATTTTCTTATATTTTTCATTTTTTCATGTTTTTATTGTGCTCATTAACTTGTTTTTATCTCTCTTCTTTCTATCTATGTCTATTTCTTCGCCTAGGATAGGAATGACAATCTACCAATCCTCCATTTGGTAGGATTGGTGGAACTAGAGATCATATCCTCTTTATTTTAATAAGACATTTTTATCATGGTAACATATTTTTAGTATTTTGTTCCATTATTTGATTTTTTCCATTTTATTTTATCATATTTAACATGCCAATAGATCTTTAATTTAAACCATGGGAAGATTATTTATACAAATAATCTTTAAGAATTTTAAGAAATTAATGAATCAAAGGAGGATCCATTTATTATCTAAAATAATTATTATTGAGATTTTATTTGATTATGCAATCTATTTATTCATTTTCAAGTCTAGACACACTATACATTAATTTATCTCTAGTCAATGACTTGCATCTTGTACCAAAATTGACCTAAGTGTGTGTGCATGTAGTAGGATCTCAAAACTAGGGAGAGAATGAAGATATTTTTCTCTCAAATTATCCATTCACACTACACATGAAATATGAGGAATTTAATTAGGTATGAAAGGTACGTAGTTGTAACCCCACCTTGGTTGGTGCTCAATTTAACTTATTCCCCCCCCCCCCCCCCCCCCCCACTTTTTATCTAACATCTTATGAAAAGATAGGTCAAAGGCATTAAAAGAGTACATTAGATAGTTTTTTTATTGTCATATCATATAAGAATGGATACAAATAGGTATGACATTTATTGGTGCATTAAATTTTTTTTTTATAAGATTTAATGTAGGACACGATTGACACAACAAAATAGGTATAATAGTCAAACTAGTTGATTGACAATCTTACCTAGGGCATGATTGAAGAAGGTGTTGGTCTTGTCCTTGTACAGTTAGATTCCCAAATTTTACGCACAATAATATATATACCTATATAATAAAGATCTTTAGTCTATAAAAAAATGTTAGACACTTTCATCATAATTTGTCTATTTTCAAGTTCAAATATCAATTTCAATAGTTTTAATTTGCATGTTTACTATCATTAAGTAGTAGGGAAGATTTGAATTTTTTTAATACATTTTTAGTGGTATATTTACCTAGTGCATTGTTTATTATTTCTTACATGATGAAGATTTAAAATATATTATAGAAAAAAGAAATAATACACCCTAATAAGGAAAAAAGGATTAAATATCTTAAAGTCGGAGCCAAAACTAGTAAAATCAAACCATAGATGTAGAAAAATTAAATACTAATGTTTTTTAGTTTAAAAAATTAGATTCACGAATATGGTTTTCTTGGAGGTTTATAAGATTTTCAAAAGACTATGCCAACCATGTAAAAAATGAAACTAGGTAAATTAGAGTAAGTACAAAAATATATAGTAAATAAGACATACCTAGAGAAAAATGAAAGAGAATAAAACTACGTTGAACATGAAATGATAAAGATAAATGAAAGGATAGGAAATGATAGATAAATACATTTTTCAACATACATGGATCTTGAGAGTAGCTCAAAATACATATAAGAGGGTTTTGTAAGTATAGAAGAAACTCCAAAGTAGAAAAGCATGTTTTGTGCTAATAACCACTTTTGGACTATTTTGAAAGGGGTTAGAGTATATTTAGTATCCTCAAATACTGACATTCCTTCGATAATCTCAAATTTTAACCTTCCTATTTATTTCTATTTTATTTATTCCTACACTAATATCATGATATCAAATACTGTAGATACTTAGATATTTTGAATTAATTCATATAATATGCATATATTATATCATTCTTATGATTCTTCTATGTATGCATATGTGCTTATAGATTTTACTTAAGATGGTTTCCATTAAGTTTTTTTGGTTATCCTAAGATATAAATGATTTATTAAATTAAAATAAAGGAATTATTTTTTAAAATGAAAGTTTATTTATGTTTTTGATTAAGCAAGACACGGGTCTCCCCATAAAAGGCAAAAAGCATTACAGATGTAGTAGGATGTCAAACCCAAAAAATATGGTGATTTTATTCAGAGAAGTAGAATTTGTTGTGAAGCTTCATGGGGGTTGAAAGGGAGAAGCTATCAGAGCCGTGGGGGAAGTTTTGCCTTATGATTATGAAATACTTCACACTTGAAGTCAGATTTAAGGTATTTTATCATTACCATTTTGCCTTGCTCAATCATTTTAGGAATAGAATGAAGATTAGTTTTCCCTTCTTCCTAATGTCCTCTCTAAAAAACTCTATTAATCATGCCAAGGAATCATGTGCTAAAAACTACCCTCTAATTCCCATTCAACAAGGCCTCATTCTCGGGTTGTACCACTTCTATTTGGTCTTGTGCCTACTAAAACCTATTAAAGTCTATTTGTTGGAGGATACCCCATCGACTCTATCTCCTATCATTAAAGGTAAAGATAGTAAATCCATCAGAACTCCTAAAAGCTCCTCTAAAAACTTGAAGGGGGACCTCAAGATTGAGGAGTGTAATATTCCTATTGGGACGCTAGCATCTAATTTCAAACTAAAATCTGTAAAGAAAGCTAGTGGAAAACTTGTGACCCCTATCTGGGAGACTGAGGTGGATACACTGGTGCCCACTAAAATGGAATGAAAGGTTGAGGATGATGAGGGCAAAGTGTCTAATAAGGCTAGAATTTAGAAGGAGGACTTTGGATGGGTTGAGGAGCTAGTCAAAGATTTGGACCCTGGCCCCAAACGGGAGGGGAGTGATCATGGGGGTGGTGCTGAGAAACTTGATGGAACAAGAGTTCATAGATTTAGCCGTATTGTTGGAATCCCATCCATTCACCTCAAGGGAATTTAAATTTTTTATGACTTTGAGTCTTTTGAGGATTTTATAGGGGAAGGAGAAGATGAAACACCTACTAAATCTATTCATGAGGAGGAAGGAACAAGCCATTTTGTTGAATTAAACAAATCTAGCTTAAAGGAGATGGAGGAGGCTATTGTTGAAGCCCATGGGAAGAAGAAGGGAAACTATTCATTGTGTGTTAAGACTGCTATTTAAATTATGGAGTTCAAAGCTAAGATGGATAAGATGTAGAACAAATGGTGGGTGATGGTAGAATTTTCTGCCAAGGCTTTTCACCACTTAGCTTTAGTGTTTGTTGCTATCAAAGAATTTGATGAAAAGGTCATGGATGTCAGGGTGGAAAGCCTTGGTGATTACAAGGATATATATGGTCAAGTTTGTGGCTAATTATGGGATTGTTGATAGTCCTTAATGGTCTTGTTGTCTTTCTTGATTTAGTGTTTTTTCATTTTTTGTTTATTGTTCAAGTGTTGGTAATGTGATTTTTATGGATTGTTTGAAGCCTTTTTTGCATGAGGGTTGTTTTGTATAGGGTTAAATACCTTTTTTTCCTACTAAACTTATCAAAAACATATCCAACTACATGTTTTATTATGTAGAAGTAAAAACTATTTGATATCTTTCTCTAAAAATTCGTGAAATCACTATAGAGCTTAAGGAACTTAAATGATGTTTGGGTTTTGTAATTATTGTGTATTTAAAATACCATATAAATATATAATATAGAATTTATTTGGAATATATTCTCTGTTATGAAGTTAAAAAAATTGTTCGATAATTTTAGGTGCTAAAAAAAAAACATGAACTTATAATTCTGTCTTCAATATTTAATGAAAATACCTCTTTTTCATGTAATTATTTGACACGATTATTTGTCTAATTATACCCAAATTTATTTTTAAATTAATTTCACACTTTCAAAAGTCTGTGTTTGTGTTTTGGAAATTTCTGAGGTTCCTAAAATGAGTTTTAGAAATAATTTACTCTTTAGGGTGATTTTGAAAAAAATAAAATCCCTTAAGTTAACGTCATGCTAAAAATATGACACCCTACAATCTAATGGGTGGTTATCCATATAACTAATAATAGCTAAGGAATCCACAAAGGTATCAATGGTCAATTACCTAGTAGCTATCCTTTTGAGTGCACATCTTGTAAGGTTAGAAACATAACTTGTTTTTGTTGTTTGTTGTGTATTAGACAGCTTAGTTTATAGATGAAACCTTATTAGTAACTACGATTGATGGAATAAATTTTCAACTACTGAATTTTTTCTTCACCCAATCAAATAATTTTAAATATATATCATGATAACATTTATAAAGTTTCCCCAATATTTGACACAAATAATAATATATTCTTTAAATGTTATTAGAGAATATTATTCTATATATAATGCAACTTAAAATAACCTTAATTTAAAAACTAAAAAAAGTTAAAAATTATACATCTCATCATCAAAATCTGTATAATAATATTATTTATTTGCTCGCTGCACATTTTTCCTTGTCAACAACTCCATTGTTTAACACCCACATGGACAAAAACAAAATTCTCAAAAAAAGGTGTGGAAATAAAATGTGACACTAAAGGGGCCCACACTAAGGCATCTTGAAACTTAATATAAAATTTGATGATTTTTTTTTCAAAATATTTTCTATTTTTCGACCTCAACACTTAAGAAAAAAATAAATAAATGAAAAAAATATACATTATTCTTTAACATTTTCTTTTATATATATATATATATATATATATATATATATATATATATATATATATATAAAGATATAAAGTACACATTTCTAATGGATACATGATTTGGGTAATGTGGATAAGGTAGTTCGACATGTATATATAGCTCTTGAATCTATGGGCACATTTTAAAAAAGTTATCAGTGAAATCAAAATGGTCCCTTCATAGGGGACCTTTAGTTATTCAATTTATCATCTTTCCTTTGCAAGTAAACAACTTATAAATGCATTATTACACACCTAAAAAAGATTTTTAATGTATTTAAATGTCATCAGATTGTATAATTATAAGGTAATTCTATACTTGTTAGTTATCGATTCAAATTAAATATTATTAATACATTTTGTGATTTATTATTGTGTTTTCTTTTATTCTCTTTTCTTTCTTTTTATCTTTTTAATTTTATAGTTATGTTGTCAATAATGTATTGTGATAGAAATCTGTGTAGTATTATTATAATATACTTTATTAAAAATGGATACATTATCATATTATTATAAAAATTGGCAATAGTAAATGCCGATCCTTCATGAATAATAAGTAATTAAATTTTTCCCTTCTGATTGTTCAAGATTTTTTTAATATGAAAAAAACAATTAAATTCTATTTATTAAGATGACTAATAGTGGTCAAATTTGTAATGAGAACGTTTGATTTAATGATAATGATATGAATGTCAATGCCTAATGTAAACACATATGAATGCCTAATGTAAACACGTAGCATATTTTATTTATAGGTTTTTTTTTATATTTATGTATTTCTAATATTTGTTCACAATCATTCAAATTCATATTTGTTTACTATTATGTATTTATTTATAATTTTATAATTATATTTAAGTATCTTTTATACTAGTATAAATATCTTAAAGACATTTAATAGTGTCAAATACAATTATCTGAAATATGTCAAGATATATCAATTTTAAGGTTCTTATCTTAAATTTTACACATATCACTATGATTAATAATCCCATTACCTTCTCTACTAAATTTTCATTAATTGATGATTAATGACATTAATTTAATAATATAATATTTGCATTGTTATAAATGGTCACAATAATTTCAATTATATTGTGGTTAATTCCAAGTTAATGATTGAGAGACAAGGATGATTTCACAACCCTAAAAATTTTTAGGCCTCTTTTCATTCATTTGAGACCTATCAAGGTCAAATGCTATTTTATTTTAAGATGGCTAATTTTTCAATTCCTACACACTCTTAATTTTTAATTTATATCACATGCTTCCTGTTTATATAATTTATAGTTTTATCTCTTATTTATCAATTTATTTTTTTAATGCTAGGAAAATTTACCACTCGTTTAGAATTATTTTTCATTACCATTATTTTAAAGTGTAGAATTTTTATGAGTATATTCTATATATCTATTTATATTTATTTACATTTTATTTAGTAAGTTTTGATAAATATTGAGTATTATTGAAGATTTTGATAAGTAATCAGTGCTTAAAAATTATGTTAACACTTCATTTTTAGTATTATTATCTATTCAACCCTTAAACACACAAAAGAACTAATGTTAAATTAAAAGTATAACAAGTAGTTACATAATATTAAATTTGTATTTTCAATTTTAAATTATTAAAATAAAGTTACATTACAAATTTACATACAAACTCAAGCACAAAAAATTCTTAATACAAAAGTAGGGACTAACTGTTATGTTTGTTAATATTTGTGTGACTTAGTATAAATTTATTGTATTTTAAACCTATGAATATTATAAATATTTTCATATATCCATTTTAACTTTATAAAATGGGTTTATATTATTTTAATTATTGTATGTCTTTTTTTTGGTTGTGGCCTTAGAAACAACACTTAGACCTTAAATATTTGTTGATCATATTAAGGTCACATGATGGTTTAGATGAGAAGTGATCATTAAGGGATCCACATCTAATTTTTTGAGCCCTTAAGAAATACCATTTTTTAGGGTAAAATTATAATAATAAAAGTTATATTTTATTCATACTTTGATATGATCCTCATTATTTTTTTAACCATTATGGTGACATAATAACATGAAATCAAGGTGGCCCTTAATGGACTCTCCTTAAGGCCCTAAGTAAGGTATAATAATATTTGAATTAAATATTAAATCAAATAACTAGTTTTGAAAAAATCTTGGACAATCATTGATAATAATTAGGAACTTGAAGTTCCTTTCACCTTTTCACTTCCCAAAAGACTCAAAAAACTTCTTATTATGAATTTTTATAATATAAACATGGGTTTTAGAATAGAAAAACATTGAAACATAGTGATTATTTTTTTTGAGTTTGGATTGATCATTAATAGATGTCGAAGGACCTGAGGAAAAAAGTAAAAGAAGTACTTAAATTGGCCAAGAAGCTAGGGGGATGTCCTGTAGCTATCCTTTACTTCCCCAAAATATTATATGATAAAATATTGTCACAACCAAAATTATAGAGCCAAGGCTCTAGTAGTGACCATTAATGGTTTCTAGGTGAGTTTTTACCCTAAATGCCTTTTTAAATCTCATTTGAGATAAAAATGGCATAAATATGTGTTGTGAGCATCATTATAATCAAAGTTCACACAAAATTACATTAATTATATAAACATATAATTCATAAACTTCCTAAAAAACATGATTTTGCATGTGGCTCATTAAGGGTGGATGTTTTGGTTCCCAGGGTATGAGTGTGAAGGACTATAATTTTTCAATCCTTCCTAGACCTATTTTATCCTTTCATAGATATTTTTATATTTATTTGTTAGAATAAGGAACATTTATATACATACATAAGTATATATATATATATATATATATATATATATATATATATATGGATTTTGTGATCTTGTATAATCTAATGATAGGGATGGGCTAGATCCAATGGTCTCATATGATGTTTTATCTAGACCATGAAATAATATATATGTTAGGATATTTTAGGCTCCCTTTCAATTCATATGAGACATTTTTTACATTTCCCAATTTTTTTTAATAAAAACAAACTCAACTGAGTATTATATTCCATTTATGACTTAAGGTAAAGACACAAGCCCTATGATTTCCTAAAACTAGTAGGGTTCCTATTTTAACCCCATTGAGTGTAGGAGTGGGTAGTTTGACCCTAGGCCATGTTTAATTCATTCCCATATTAAATATGAGACTGAGTTAAGACCCTAATATCCATGGTGGTTACTGGGCTTATAGAGGCTTTGTAGGCCATTTGGGTCACAATAAGTTAGTGTAATTAGTGTTTGCATGGGCATTGTGATAATCATGCAACTACCCATACATTGGTAAATGCACTATATTTTTTATGTATCATAGTTTAATATGCATAAACAATTTTGCAAGTCACCTTGTATGTTAAGTGTACTATCTATATAACATTTACCTATATTTTTTGGGTTTATTTGTGCAATATTATGGGCATGAAATTTGGTATAAGAGGACGGTTTCAATAGTGGGAATTATAGGATTGTTGTTTATTACCAATTATTTTTAAATGAATTAAAGATTATACATTTAGTGTGGTATGCCTCACTAAGGAGGCATTCATAGTACACTAGATTTTTTTCTTAGGACTGTGATGGACATATGACTAGAAACCCTTAAGTTAGTTAACACAAAATTGGTGTCCACTCATTGAGATTTATTATGATCAACTAAATATCCATGAGACTTTTTCATAGGTTTTACTAAGGACTTTTATATTGTAGAGTGTCATGTGAGAGATTACTTTGCACAATAATAGTCTTTGTGACATGTTCCCACTAGGAATAGATAGGATAATCTCACCTAAGACCTGTGAATACTTTATATATTTTAACGTGGATGGATTTATACTTGATCTTAATATAAAGTATTGATGTCTACTTGAATTAGTAAGCTTCATGTTTACAATTCAAATTCTACGACTTGTTATACATTCACATACCTAGTGGATCAAATAAGGTTTAGTGAGAGCTTGGAGTAGAGGATCAATTTAAGTGTTGGGAGGAAAATATATCCATAAGGGATAAGTGACCATTAGCTCATGAGTAATTATTTTTTTACTTGGACCATGATATTTTATCATCACCTTAAGCATAAACATCATATTCAAATGTAATATAAAGATAGTTATAGGTTTGGATTGTACTTGTTTTATTAATGCCATGATTTATGATCATAATTGGGTTGTAGAATGTCATGTTGAACTTGGGTATTGAAGAAAATTTCTAGGTTTAGTGACACTTCTTCATGGAAACTTTATCGCAATACTCTAGTGGATAGAAGTATAGTCTTGCTTAGATCCTAATGGTATATAGAGATCCTAAGCAATTTTTTTATTCATGTAAGGTAGATAGATAATCTTTAATTTATGAATGGGTTTTCATTATGAAACATAATATAATACACAAGTGTTGAAAAATATTATAATCACCTTGGGTGTTTGAACCAGTGATATCATATAAAGGTATTTTTAGGGAACCTCATGTCCATGTTTAGAAGTGTTGTTATTGATGTAAAATTTAATGTCAAGGTTGATGCCATTGATGTCAAGGTGCATCTGGTGAAGATGCATGGTGAGTGGTCTATGAGATATGAGATTATGTGCTTGATGTGATAAGGAAGCCATGTGCAAAGAAGGTAACCTAATGTCTTTATGTTGAGAGAGAATTTTAAGGCAACCTAATGATTCTTATATTGGTTATTGTCAATATTGTTATAGTGGTATAAGAGTGCTAAATGATGAATGTTCTTTCTTGATATAATCATTGATGTAAGCATGTTTGAATACTAGTCCTTGAGTACAAGGTGTCTTGAGAAGCCTAGTCATAACAAGCATAGTCATATCATGAGCATGTGCATGGTGAGCATGAATAGGTTTGTGAAGAATTAAAACATTGTTTGAGGAGTATTTAGGCATGTGATCAAAGTATATAAGAATAAAAGAGTGTTTTAATATGAGTTTTCAAGTTTTAAGTGCTTGAGAAGCCTAGTCATGGAACTAGTCATAACATGTAAAGTTCTAGTGAGAAGGTTTAAGCATGGTGGCTTGGTGATATAGATGCACAAAGTCATAAGAGTATTTATGAGGTTTATTTAACATATATGAGAGAATTAGATCACTCATTATAATCTTAGGGTGATCCTACAAGGTTAAGACCTGTAAAACCTAGTCTGTACCTAAACTATATCTAAACCCTACTTGGCCTAATGAAGAATCATGATCAGTTGTAAAGATAAATGAAGGATGTATGATAGTGTTTAAGTATTTATTAGGTTTATTTATTATGTGATATTTATGGAGAGCACATGTAAATAGTCATGAAGGTTAGTTTCAAGGCCTAATGTGATTTGTGGGTTAAGGTCTAAGCAAGTAAAGAGAGAGTATAGCCTAATGAGGTATCATGATCAGTTTCTAAGGCAAGTGTGAGTATGTGAGCATGGAAAGAGGTATAATATAATGTTTCAATCATTTTCACAAATTTTTAGTTCATCATTTGATATAAAAGGTAGGAAAAGTGATTTTAAGGTCTCTCGAGTGCACAAAATGAAAGGTTCTCTACCCGAGAAGGTTTTTCTTATGCTAATTAGCATGTATAAATTCTGCATGAGAACCTAAGATATTTATGGTAGATGGGGAAGGGTACTAGCTCAAAATTTTATGCATTAGGATTTATATTAAGGGGCTGTGATTTGTATATGATCATTAAGAGTGGAAATAGGCTTAAACCCTTCTAGAACCCTAATAAGGACCTGATGTTGAATATGTTGATCAAAATAGTTCAAAATGGTCTCAAATGAATATAAAAACTATTTTATATTGTATTCAACTATCCCAGACACCTTCAAGTGTGATTTATTTGTTAGGTGTGTGAGTGGACCCTATAGGAAAGTACACATTTCTCAAAGATTTGTTGTAGTAGTCAGAGTTAACCAATTTAAAGTTTGAAAACAAATAGAGGATGAAGCTTGAGACTTATTTTTCATGTCAACAAATGTTTTTGGTCAAGTTAAATCCTTTGAGATTTCTAAATCAGTCATCCAAGTTAGCCAATTGCTAACAGGTCTAATGGAAGAAATAGTGAAAAACCTAGGCAATAGTGAGAAGAGGTTTGGGAATGTGTTATAATGGAATAGGTGTTGTCACTTGCATTTATGACCCCTTAAAATCCCATTAATTGACTCAACATGACATATGACTAATAAAACCATGACTAAGGCTAAAACTATATTAGATAACATATATTGAACCATAATATAGCTTATGATAAAGTATTTGACCCCTAAACATCTGAAAAACCAATTTTTTAACCCATAGGGGTCCAAATTTGACCTAAAAGTTAGATTTGGTCAACAAAATGGTGACTTAGAGGGGTAGTATGTATATTATACTAAAGACCAATAGCCTTATCCTATCATGGGCCAAGGGAGTCAAATGAACTCTTGACGAAAACTAGAAAGGAATTGTCTAAAACACACTAAATAACCATAACACACCAAGCAAACACAAAATAAATAAAGACACCAACAAGACTCACACATGTGCATAAGCACTTATGGAAAACAAAGAAAACAAAAACTATATACAAGGAGAGAGGATAACCTTATTAGCAATGTTTGAGATATATCCCATTGACTGGGATATGAGTCTCCTCTCCATCCAACTTTGAAAGATGGAAAGCATTGTGTTGCTTGCATTGAGTGATGACATAAGGTCCACTCCATAAAGCATCAAACTTTGTATGGTTTTTAGGCTTAGCCCTATCTTCATCCCACTTTATAATAATGCTCCCCTCTTAGAAACTTCTTGGCATGGATTTATTATCAAAGTATCTCTTTGTTTGATCTTGATGAGCTCTCATAGTGTGCATAGCTTGATCTCTTATTTATTCAAGCTCTATCAACTCACACAACCTAACCTTCATGCTTTTATTTTCCATCAACTCTAACTAGTAAGTGAGATCCAAGGCTGGTAACTCAAGTGAAATAGGTATTCTATCTTCTCTCCCATAAATAAGTGTATATGATGAGTTTCTAATGGCTCTTTTTTGGGTGATCCTATCAACCTAAAGAGCTGTCTTTAACTTGGAATGCCAATATTTGGTTTTCCTCCATTTTCCACTTTATGATCCTGATTAGATTCTTATTGGTAGACTTATATAGTCTATTCCATTATGGATAATAGTTGGAGGAATTACTAATATAAATACCATGTTTTAAATCCCACTCACTTATCTTCATTCCAAGGAAAGCCAATGCATTGTATAAAATTATGATTGAAGGAGCCGTAAACCTTATCACTATACCTTCATAAAAGTATAGAACTAAACTTTCATTTACTTCCTTGAGGGATACAATCTCCACCCTTATTATAAAGTAATCTATAGAAGTCAACACCCAATTATGGATAGCACTAAAAGGTGGGTTGATTAGTCCTATGAAATCTAGACCCCGTTGCAAAAAGGTTGTATAATTGTATTGGATGAAGATGTAAGGCTAAAATATTTTAATTACCATCAAATATAAAAATTTCTTGACACTTTCTTACCCAAGCATGGGTGTCTTTGAAAAAACTAGGCCAAAAATATCCAGCTCTCATAATCTTAGCAGCTATAGTTTTTGGAAAAAAGTGACCACCAACTGGTCCATCATGAAACTCAAGCAATATCTTATCAACCTGATCTGATTTAACACATATCAATAACACAACTGAGAATTAATTCCTAAACAAAAGTCCATCAAAAAGTACATAAGGAATAGATTGTAATCTAAAGTAGCTTATTTTAGCTCTATCTAGACCTTGTGAACACTCACCGGTTTGAAGGAAATGGATCATTTCTTGTGTCCAAATCCTCATTGATAAATATGTATTTGTCATAAGATCATCATGTAGTGTTAAAATAACCTCTTTTTTCTCTTAAATATGAAGGAAGGTGCTTACATAATACCTTCCCTTTCACTATCTTGGTTGTCTTGATTTCTACATCATACTCCATCACTTTTGTGATCCAACCAACCCTTTTTTAATTCAAATCTCTACTCAAAAGGAAGTCTTTGATGCTAGGATGAGGTACTAATATATGAATATTTTCTTTATACAACATGTGCCTAAACTTATTTATACTTATAAAAACTTAAGGTACTTGCTTCTCTACATAAGTGTACCTTACCTCATAGCCCTCCAATCCTTGACTAAAGAAGGCAATAGGTTGCTCCAAGTTTTCTTCATTTGATTGAGTGAGCATGGTATAAATTACCTCATCATTTCCTAAGGTATATAGGTTGAGGTCCTTTGAGAATTTAGGACTTGCAATAGTTTGAACTTGAGCAATAGCTTGTTTAATCTCTTCAAAACTCTCCTTCCTTCTCCATGTCCAAGTAAACAATTCATCTTTACTTAGCATAAAGGTTAGAGGTTTGACTAAATTATAAAAATTAGGAATAAAGCTATTTATGAAATTGATTTTCTAAATAAAAGTTTCAAACCTTTCTTGTTTTTGGTTAAATCCAATGCCAAGATTACGCTCACCCTTTCAGGATCTATGGATAGGCATTTCTTTGAGACAATGTGTCCTAAAAGTTTGCCTTCATGGATAGAAAACACACACTTATTTAGGTTAAGAGATATTAAAAACTCTCTACATCTATCAAAAATATACCTAAGGTGATTCAAATGATCCTTTGCATCCTTAGAAAAAATTATGATATCATCAAGATACACCAACACATTGTCATTTATTAGACCTTGAAAAGCCATATCCATTGCACATTGAAATGTTGCCCCAACATTATAAAAACCAAAATTTATTTTACTATAAGAATATATACCCCATTTATTATTAAATTCTATCTTATATTAGTCACTTTCATTTACCAAAATATGAATATACCCTAAGTATCCATCAAGGAGTGAGAACCTTTCACTGTCTGCCACAACTTGAAAAATCTACTCCATGAAAGGAAGATGATAATGGTCCTTCAAGAAAACTCTATTCAAGTCCATAAAATCAACACATAACCTGATTTACCCATTCTTCTTCCTTATGGGAACTAAGTTTGCCAACCAGGATGAATGATTATTTAGGAAAAATGAACTTAGACCCAATCAAATTTGTTAGCTCCTTTCTCACGAGAGGCTCAATCTTAGGATTGATTGGGATTTGTATTTGATTGATAAGATTAGAATTATCATCTATCTCTAGGTTATGTTGAGATAAGTTTGGATCAAAACCCTTTAAATCACTATATTCCCATGCAAAGACATCAAAAAATTCCGTGCATAACTCAATGAAAGCATGTTTCTCTTCTCTAGTACATACCTTCCCAAGATCAAGCAACTTATCCTTGAAGAGTTTTACTCTCTCATAGTTTTATTCTTTATTAGACATTCTTACCTTTTAATTCTTCAATTGATCATCATCATTTAAGATACTCTTGAGTGTGACTAGGCCTTTAGGGAGCTTATTTGTCTTCAATTGTACAATCTTCTCTCTATATTGCTGCTATAGTTTGGAGTAATTACTTGAGGAAAACTCAGCCTCCTCTTGTAGGAAAAGAGATATTTGTTGGTCACTATCAAACACTTTCTAATTAGTGACATTATCAGGTATAGATGGCCTTACAATCACCTTGAGATTTGGTTGGTTCTTATCTTCTCTTATCCCCTTTGGAACATCAAACTGAGCTCCAATTGATACCAACCTATCAACATTTTTGTTGTCTTCTCTTGGGATAGATTATATGTTAAAGTCTTATAAATATTCCAAAATATCCCACACTATATGCTTATAGGACTTAAGCAAAGAGTTCTTAGTCATATTTTGGCCTCTTACTTGGTTCACAACTAACTCACTATCACCATACACATACAAATCTTTAACACCTCTTTTCCTAGCCCACTCAAGGCCTCTAATGAGAGACTCATATTTTACCACATTAAAAGTAAAAGTGAAGTGAAATCTGAAAATAGAGTAGTACCTTTCCTTGGATGGAAAAACTAACATTGCTCCACCACCCACTCTAACCTTGCCTCTAGATCCATCAAAGAATAGCTGCCATAAACCATCCATACTTTCACTTGGATTCATCAAGTTTGGCATGAAAGATTTATCCTCATGAATGTAATACACTCCAAGACTAGATTTCTCTATGAATTTGTAAGGATCATGCTCATAGTGCTTAGCTCCCCATTCATCTAGATATAAATTAGAAACTCCTTCAAGAGAAGAGGTTGGAGATTAATCCATGTGAAGCTCTTCCTCATCAAGAATAACATAATTTACATTTAAAACCTTAGGCATGTAGGGATATAAATTATTACGATAAATAAGATCTAATTCAATCTTCACCTTGGTACCATACTTTGTCCTAAAAACCATATAGGACCAATTGGCTACCAAGTATCCACCTATCTTGGTTGAAAACTCTCTTGACAAACAAAGAGAAATGTATTAGGGTAAATCTACCACAACCACATCATGAAAGATGGAAAAATTAGGACAATCATGTAAAATCAAATTCAAATCCTTGACTACTCCCAAGGTCTTTTTTGGTGATCCATCCAATTGTAGAACTCTTTTATCCATTGGTTCATACTTGAGGCCTAGTTTATCCACTATTGACTTGGGAATAAATGAAGTACTAGCCCCACTATATATGATACATTTTGAACTAATCAATCACCAATGATAAAAGATAGATAAAAAGGAGGATTCTTATATTTTTCTTCACTTGTCCATCCATGGGCTAAGTTCCATTCACCAAGATAACATTTTAATTCCTAACTGATCCAACTTGTTTACGTGATCTAAGCAATTTTTTTTTTGAAGGATTTCTTTTTGTCCTGGTATTGTTAATGAATCCCACAATGAAATATTCATGTGTAACTTCTTCATTTGATCTACCACATTGATAGAAGGATTTCTCACCTTGAGAGTCACTTTGGAAGTACTAGGACCTTATGGTGTAGCTTGCGAAGATGGATGTGTAAGAGCTAGTTTTGAACTTTAAAATTTATGATTCTGCTACACCTTAGGATCTAAGTTAGACTGATCCAATAAACAATTCAGGGGATAATTCGAGTGATATTTCTACCCCAATTGATGATGGAACTTTTGGGAGCCATAAATTTTGCACCATAGCTCCAATTGACTCCCCATTTGAACTGTCAAAAAGCTAAGAATGAGGAAAATTAAGTGAGATGGCATGGATTTCCAATAAATGGTTTTTGACCCCTAAAAACCCAATGTAAGTTCCCTAAATTTCAATTTTAGTAGTGTAGTCTAAAAATAGTAAGTTTCTAAAAATAGTAATTCCTTAAATTCTATATTGTTTTGAATCATGGAAGTCAAAACACTTAATCTCCCTCAATATTTGTGAACTTCCACATCTTCCTCATAATTTTGAAATGTATATAAATTAATATTTAACCCAAAATGGAAATTAGACATCTCTTCCCAAAGATAAGCATATAGTTGTATTGCAATCTTGAGTAATGAAACATCTCTTCTCAGAGAATTTATTATTACTGTGTTAATTTTGTGTTCTTGAAATATTTTTCAATAAAAAATTCTAAGTTTTGGATCATATACCCATTACCATTAGAGGTGATGTAGGATTTGAAACATGTCCTTGATTTTCCCTTGGTGTCTCTTTAATAACCCTCTTCTTATACCTAGTATTAGAGGATACACTAGCATTCATATTACTTGAATTTCCAAAATGATTGATGGCATAAAACTCTCCCTCCAAATGATTTATAAGATTAGAATCATATTGTGTTTGTCTATTTTATATTACATTTTTCATTGGCACCTCAAAAGTGGAAACTTGAGATGCTTGACTACCTTGCATTGTCATGGCTTGATTATGCATTTCATTGGCATATGTAACTTGGTCTTGATTTTGGTCATAGGAAGGATAGCATGGTTGTTATTGAATAAAGTTATTTTGAGTGAGAACAAGATATTCATAATATGTTGGGGCATTAGTATTGTAACTTTGGTAAGGTCTAGCTTGGGTGATTTGACCTTGTGCTTGAGCATTACCTTGAAAAGGAGGCCTGCTTGCTTGTCCAAACTGATTGTAGGATTGGTAAGGCCTGTAACTTTGAGATTTTTAACTTTAAATAAAAACTAATTCATTAATAAAAAATTGAAACAAAATATTGAATTCATAAATATTATTATAAGAGGTAAGGGAAGACTTTTCTTGACTATTAGGCAAAGGAGACAAGGTAGGTAATGCAACATGACTAGGAGGTTGTAAATCAGGGAACAATGACATTGGTGTTCTAGAAGCAACCTTCCCTAATTGAACAAGATAATTCTCAGCATTAATGGCTATCTCATAGGCAATAGGTAGTGTATTCCTACCCATATATTGGATGATCATAGCTATATCACTATTCAATGCTTTTAGGTAATACAAAAAGGCATAATTTGGAGTAGGTCTCATAAGGGTTGGGATCTTATCCCATGTCTTTTGAAATCTAGAGTTAAAATCTTACATAAACTCTTGAGGATCCCTCTTCATAGTGTTCAATTGCTCAGATAGTGATATATAATCAGCCTTATCTTCAAACCTCTTATATAATATATCTCCTAGTTCATCCCATGAAGCAATGAAATTTTTAGGTAGAGTCCCATACCAATCTAAAGTTTTCCCTTTGAAAGACAATGCCAATAGTCTAATGGCTACATTCTCTTGAGTGATATTGTGGATATTGAATAAGTTTGGTATGTTTTTGACATGTTTAATAGGAGTAGTAGGACCTTCTCCACTAAAATATGGAAAAATCTTAAGGGTTTCTCCAAGAATTTGGTCATATTGGGAAAGATTCAAAGGAGATGATCTGGTGAAGGCTATAAAAGGTTACCTCCTAGCCATGGGTATTAGGGGTTGAAATAAGTAATAAATTGGACTTTTTAAACACCAACTCCCTTGAATAAGGATGATTATTCACAAACCTAAATCTTTTGACAGAATACAAAGTCAATTATATAAACTCAAAAGGTATACCTTTAGTAGTAGACCTAGTGGTCACCTTTGGCATGGAAATTAAGGAATGGTTAGAAACCAAGGATTTGAAAACTTAGTGGAGTTACCATGTACTAAATGTAGATGTTATTGTAGCTACAAGTATGTCAAGACTAGCACTAATCTTGGACAATCTTCTAGGACTTCGAGTCCCACAGGGTGTGCCAAAAACTATTGTCACTTGCATTTATGACCCCTTAAAATCCCATTAAGTGACTCAACATGACATATGACTAATTGAACCATGAATAAGGATAAAAATATATTATATAACATTAATTAAACCATAATATATCCTATGACAAATTATTTGACCATTAAACATATAAAAAACCAAGGTTTTTACCTATAGGGGTCTAAATTTGACCTAGAAGTCAAATTTGGTCAATAATAGGTAAAAACCTTAGTTTTTTAGATGTTTAGGGGTCAAATACTTCATCTTAAGCTATATTAGGCTATATAGGGATGCATCCAAGTGCATGGAGATATTATTTAGGACTTATAATACATTTCCATGTTTGGTATAAGTTTTTTAGGTAAGTGAATATAGTGAAAAAGTTTCTCACAAATTGCCTTGTCTAGTGTAGATAAGATAGTGAGGTGCAAAGCCTGAGATTGGTCTGTAAGACCAATATTTGACATTTGACCATGTTATATTTATATCTAATAAATATATAATGGTGTAATAATATTATATACATGCATTTTAATTCTTTTAAATTGGTCATATAGGTGTTGAAGGTTAATGTCACCATGACTATGCTTTAAGGTAAACTCACAGTTTTGCATAAGCAAGTTGTAATGATGAGCTTGAGGCTCTATGCCCTAATTAAAAGTATATAATACACATGGATTTTCTATTTTACCCATAATATATCCTATCCATGTTTTTATAAGGTTTGAAATTCAGTGAAAGTAGTGAAAATGTTGAAGCCAAAATGGCTTGTCTTGTTGAGTGAGGTCCATGAGAGAGAAGGTCAACAAATTGGTCTACAAGACCAATAGTTTCCTTTAAATATTGTGATATTTTTTTTGTATTTTTTTCTAAATATTTTTTAGGATCATTTTAATTCATTTTAATTCCTTGATTGTGTTTTTTTATGTGTCATAATTTCAAGTTTCCATGTCTATGTTTTGAACCTAGTTGGTAGTTCAGAGTGAGCATTTTGCAGAGAAGAGTTTGACCCTATATACCCTAAGTTTAAGTATATACTAAAGTTCGTGATGAACATAAGGTCATGATATTTTTAAATATGTGATTTATTTTTATTATTATTTTTCAAAATTGTTTTTATGCTTCAGTTATTCAAGAAAGACTTTCTATAGGTTCATAGGCCTAATTATGAACATTGCTAATGGTGTGGTTCAAGTGGTGGTTAAAGATAAAAAATTTCATGGAACTAAAATGAGCTTATTTAGGGTATATTTTAGTGTTGTATATAAGTTTTCCTAGTATTTATGTATTTTTAAAGTGTTATAAGGAGTTTAAATGGTAATGTACACTAATGAAGCCCTAATTGAATTAGGTCTCCTTAAGGCCTAAAAGATGTTTTGGTCATATTTTAGCTAAGGTAGACCTAATGTAATGATTAATTAATGTTTATGGCATGTCATAAGGCCTATTTTATTTAAAATATAAGTTTTAAAGTGTGTATGGTTAACTAAGAGATGAATGAGAAAGAGCATAGTATAAGAACAAGGCTAATTAGGCCTATTTGGATGAGTTGAGAGTGTGTGAAGATATGCGATTGAGATAGCACATTATTGAGAAAAAAGAGATATTTTAGACAATTATAGTAGTTTAGATGATTTTACATGAAATGGGTTAAATCACATAAACGAGTGGCACTTGGTGACCAAGTCCATCTAAATCCAAAAACAAATGGGGCTCAAACAAACCCACTTCATTTTAATTCCCTTCATTCTAACCCCCACATGTAATTTTTAATGGGATTAGAACAAAGGGGGTTTGAACAAAAGGTTTCAATTGTTTACTTTATGCATTTAATTAATTTAAATAAAGTGGCCAATGAATTGATTTATTTTAAAGGGGTTAAAATGAAGGAGGTTAGAATAAAGGGGGTTCATTAAAACCCATTTATTATAAGCCCCTTATAACCCCATGTGGCATAAAATCCTCTCCAATTCAAGTGGAAATCTACTATTTGCCTAAAATTGCCACTTTGGATGCCATGTATTAGGACGAAAAAGTAAAATAAACACATGTGGCTCTACATATAAATAGGTGTTTTTATGAGCTTTATAATAATATGATTTTTTATAAATTTTAATAATATTTAATATTTATTAAAATATAAAAATTTATAAAATTGAGTACCATATGCCTGAGGCACTAGGAAAAATAGGAGACTATGGCCAATTTTTTTTTTTAAATATCACTACACTCAACTTTAATGTCCTTATTCCAATGGTGAAAAAATTACTCTATTTCAACACACATAAAAAATATCATGAAAAGAAGTCATAAATATTGATATTACCTACGTTGATCATTAAAAATCTAATAAAAAGTATTAAATTATTAAAAAAATAATCTTGCATGACGTCCATGTTTCTAAGACCTCTTTACAAGAAATATTGTAAAAATATTATGTTTTGAGAAAATTATGAGGAGAACTCAAGTAATCAATAAAATCTTTCGTAAACAAAACATACACATTGTGTATTTAGGTATTAAAAAATCTATTTTTTATTTTTTATTTTTTCTAAAAAATAATAAATATAATTTACACTTAAAATGCAACATTTTATTAGTTTACACCATTTTCACATTTTATACGATTAAGTAGTTATTGTCTATACAAATTGAGGAATGTTCACATTTTAATTTTTTTTTGTCCCCTTTGTACCAAAAAATGGGAAACATTATTATGAATCAACCTAAATATCAAAGTCAAATGACCTAATTTGTCTTAAAGAGACCTAGTTGATCGAAGGAGCCTAGAAGGTAGTTTGAGAGGGTAAAAGTGTGTGAAGAGATGAAGAGGTGTTCATCATCAGTTGGTTGAGTAACAAGGTGTCCTAATGGTGATCAAAGTAATCAAGTGGATTAATTTGTGGTGATTCATCTAGGGGGTTGGTTCCTTCTTTCAAGTTGGTGCTTGTTAAATCCTAATTGAGTTAGTGCTTAGCTAGTTGGGGTTGGTGCTCCATGTGGAGTTGGTGCTTCACTAAATTTGGCATTTGTATTATAAGATTATAGTCTATTTGTAGATATCAGTGGGTTTTATTTCCCTTGAGGTTTTTCCATATATGTGATGTGTTCTTATGTTTCATGCTTATGTGGATAGGTGCTTATGATTATTATATCTATATGAATGCTTGAATGGTTCATGATTGCTTAAGTGAAATTGATAAGAAAGTTTTTTAAGATTGATCACCCCCCTCTCAATAATTTTTATTCCAACATTTGGTATTAGAGTAGGTCCTTTGAAGTAGGCCTAATAGCCTAAAGGAAATCCTAGAAGCAAGGATGGCTATTTAGAAAGCTTAAGGTGGTTTTACTACTAGTAAGGTTCCATTCTTCAATGAGATTAATTATGATTTTTGGATCATTAGAATGAGGATATATATATTGTCAATGGGCCATGACATATGTAATTTAATTTTGGATGGATATACTCCACCTCCTACACCATAAATTGATGTAACAAGCAAGAAGGAAAGTGAGAGCAATTCTAAGGCAATGAATGGCATTCTATGTGGATTATCAGATGTATAGTTTGTGAAGGTGATGCAATGTGATTCATCCAAGGTAACATGGGATAAATTGAATACCATCTATTAAGGACAACCAAGGTGAAGATGGACAAGTTGTATACCCATCAGAGATAGTTTGAAAGTCTGAAAATGAATGAAGATGAAACCATTGCATCTTACTAGCTAAAGGTTGATAAAGTTATCAATGTCATTAGAGGATTGGGAGAAGAAGTGAAAGAGTCTAAAGTTATTCGAAAAGTATTGAGGTCACTAACTCCTAAGTTAGATTTTAAGGTGTCTGAAGTAGAAGAGATACAAGATTTGGACAAATTGGAAATGGATGGTCTTCATGGAATCTTGATTGCCTATAAGATGAGAAGAAATGAAGGAAGACCTCCCATGCAATAAGTATCCTTCGAAGCTGAGAAGATTTCAAAAGTCAAGAAGATCAAGGATAAGATATGTTAAGATGTTGATGATGATGAACTACTAACCATGTTTTCTAGAAATTTGAGGTTTGGATTTGGTAAGTACAAGGGTAAATTGCCTTTCAAATGTTTCAATTATGGTAAGATTGGTCAATTTACATTTAAATGTCCTAATAAGGATAAAATGAGCATGATGAAGAACGTGATGAACATCATGGATATGATAGGAAGATTTATAAGGTTGACAAGAACAAGAAATATTTTAGGAAGTATGAAGGTAAGAAAGAGTCATTCAAGAACAAGAGAAGTTTCTACACCAAAGAAGATATTAACTCATCTGATGTAAATGACACAAGTACATCTGATAGTAATGATGGAAATAATGAGCCTAAAAATGAAAATAATGAAACCTTATTCATGGAAATGTAAACAAATAATGAGGGTTTCTCAAATGGGAAGGGCCTTATGGTTGATGAAGAATCAAATGAAGAAGAAGCTAAAGTGAATCTTGAGGTAGAATTAGTAAGTGATATAGAGGATTTGAATTTACAAATAAAGAATAATAACAAACTAAGATCATTAGTTAAGGACTATGAAGAGAAGACTGATTTGATTGAGGACAGACTGAGTAATACATCCAAGGACTATGATGAGATCATCAATCAAATTGAAGCACAGATGGAGATAGTCACTGTAAGCTTAAAAGCTAACGAGGAAGAATGCACCAAGTATGAAACTAAAGTGGAATCCCTGAAAGCTGAGTTGGATCAAGCATCTATCAAGTTGAAAACCTTTGTGAATTTTGAAAAGAGTATTGATGCTCTAGATAACATTTTGAATAGTAAAAAATCTGCAAATGATAAGACAGGTCTTGGTTTTAAAGAAGACCAAAAGGAGGAAGATCAAGTCAAGGAGAAAGATAATGAAGACAATAAGGTCAACATGAAAATACCTATCAAACAACCTAATGATATGAGGTATGATAATTAATTCAATGGTTACTATTATATATTAGATGATTTTGTTCATAGAATAAGAGAGTGTAGAAGACCCTTTAAAAATGAATATGCATGGGATTATGAAAGGAATCATCAATCAAGAGGTATGTATAAGGTTGTTTGTTATAGTTGTCATAGAGTGGAAACATTTCAATATTATACCTTAATAAATTAATAAGGCCATAAATTTAAAACAAAAGGTTTGAATCTCCTAGAGTGCAAGAGAGAAGGAAAATGAACGTGTGGAAACCAAAGATAATAAAGGTAAGTCATGATCAGTCTACAAGCTCAAATGGCTTGTTTGTTATGGTAGAGCATAATTTAGATGCGAAATAAATTAAAGAATGTCTATTTTAAACTCATATTTATGATCAAATGGTTGATTAAGAGGTAAATACTATAGTACCAATCAAGTCTAAAAGGATACTGAAGGATATTTAGTCTTGTGAGAACATGAAGATCTAGGAATCTCTTGAGCTTGTGTTGTTTTAGTGCCTTATGTAAATAGGTGAATCCATTAAGATTCATGTAGATAATATTAATTTATCCTAATTATGGTGGATGATTGGTTTGAGGGGGAGATATTCAAATTTTTAACTAAGCTTGATCTGTGTTGAGAAGTGGTCTTGTAATCTAAGTTCATTTGAAGGAGGTATGCATGGAGTAAGGGGGAGCATGTTCCTATAATGTTTCATAGTATATATATTGAAATTTTGTTACAAGAATGAGTGGTTGAGTAATTTTTAGTATGTATGACCTTTTATCATTAATTTCAAAGGGGATAAATTTTAATAGGGTATATTGAACCAGATTAGGGGACATGAGAGTGATCAGATTGAATAATGTTTTGCCATCAATGTCAAAGGGGAAGTTTGTTGAGAAGTGTTGCCATTTATGTCATTTGATGTCAAGGTTGGTGTAATTTATTTCAAGGTGCATATTATTAATATTCATGGTGAGCAGTTTGTGAGATATGAGCTTGTGTGATTGATGTGACAAGGAAGCCATGTGTCAATAAGGCAACCTGATGTCTTTCAATTGAGAGAGAATTTGAAGGCAACCTAATGATTATTCTATTGGTTTTGTTTAATATTATTTCATTGGTGTAAATTTTTTTTCTAATGAATGTTCTTATTTGATATTATCATTGAGGTAAGCATTTTTTAGTACTAGTCCTTAATTATAAGGTGTCTTGAGAAGCTTAGTCATAACAAACATAGTCATATCATGAGCATGTGCATGGTTAGAATGAAAAGGTTTTCATATAATTATGACATTATTTGAGGATAATTTAAGGTATGTGATCAAAGTGTATAATCATCAAATAATTTTTCAAGATTAGTTATCAAGTTTCAAGTGCTTGAGAAGCCTAGTCATGACCCTAGTCACACCATGTAAAGTTCTAGTGAGAGGGTTTGAGCATGGTGTCTTGGTGAGATGGATGTAAAAAGGAATAAGAGGATATATTAGGTTGATTTAAAATTTATTATAGGCTTTCTATCACTCATTATAATCTTAGGGTGAGCCTACAAGTGTAGGACCTTTAGACCTAGTGTGTACCTAGACCATTTTTAGACCATACCTAGCCTAATGAAGTATCATGATTTGTTTTCAAGACAAAAAAAGGATTTATTATTATTTTAAAACATGTTTAAGGATTATTTAGTATGTGATATTGCTGTATATAACATGTAAATATGTATGAAGGTTGGTTTCAAGGCCTAAAGTGACTTACAGGTCAAGATCTAAGTAAGTAACGAGAGAGAGAGAGAGAGAGAGAGAGAGAGAGAGAGAGAGAGAGAGAGAGAGAGAGAGAGAGAGAGAGAGAGAGAGAGAGAGAGAGAGAGAGAGAGAGAGAGAGAGAGAGAGAGAGAGAGAGAGAGAGAGTATAAACTAGTGGGGTATCAAGATTAGTTTCTAAGATAAGTGTGATTATGTGATAATTTAAAGAGGTATTAAATAATTTTAAATCATGTTAAAAAAATTTATGGTCATGATTTTTAATAAAAGGCATGAAAAGTGATTTTGAGGTTTTTCAAGTGCACAAAATGAAGGATTCTCTACCCAAGAAGGTTTTTCTTGTGATCATTGGCATGTGTAACCTCTAAATTAGAACATAATATATTCATGTTATATGTTTAAGGTAATTATATCAAAATTTTAGGTATTATTATTTTTTATTAAGGAGTTATTCTTTATTAATGATCGTTAAGAGTGAAAATAGGCTTAAACCCTCCAAGAACCCTAATAAGGACCTGATGTTGAAGATGTTGATAAAATAATAATACAATGGTATAAAATTAATATAAAAAATATTTAATATTGTATTAAACTCTCCTTGGCACATCCAAGTGTGATTGAGTTGTTAGGTGTGTGAGTAGACCCTATAGGAAAGTGCACATTTCTTAGAGATTTGTTGTAGCAGTCAGAGTTGACCAAGTCAAAGTTTTCAAACAAATTGAGGATGAAGCTTGAGACTTATGTTTAAATTAAATGAATATTTATGTTAAATTTTAATCCCTAAAGATTTTTAAACTAGTCATCCAAGTTATCCAATCACTAATAGGCCTAATGGTGAAAATAGTGAAAAACCCAGGCAACAGTGAGAAGAGATTTAGGAATGTGTTATCATGGAAAAGAGATGAATAAAATTTAATAGATAGATTTTTAAATAATTTTAATAATTTTTCATTTTTTGTATAATTTTTTAAAGTTAGTTAATATAGGTAAAAAATTTCTCACAAGTTAACATGTCTAGTGCAGATGAGACAATGAGGTGCAAAGTCATGAGATTAGTCTAAAAGACCAATATTTTCCATTTTACCATGTTATATTTATATTTTATAATTACATAATGGTATAATAATATTATATACATTAATTTAAAGGCTTTTAAAGAGGTCATATAATTTTGGAAGTTCAATGTCACCATGACTATGCTTTATGGTAAACTGGCAGTTTTGGTTAAGCAAGTTGCAGTGATAAGTTTGAGTCTATATGCCCTGAGTAGAAGTATATAATAAACATGGTGTTTTTTTTTTTGTAATTTTTGTAATATAAATTATTTTTATAATGTTTTATAGTTATTTAAATTATTTAAAATGTTGAATCCAAAATGGCTTGTCTGGCTGAGTGAGGTCTCTGAGAAAGAAGGTCAACAAATTAGTCTGCAAGACAAATAATTGCCATTAGAGATTATGATAATTTTATTGGAAGATGTTCTAAGGATATTTTAGGATCATTTTAATTAATTTTAATTCCATTATTTTTATTTTATTTATCATAATTTCAAGTTTCCATGACTGTGTTTTGAGGTTAGTTGGCAGTTTAGAGTGAGCATTTTCTAGAGAAGGGTTTGAACCTGTATGCCTTGAATTGAAATATATAATGAAGTTTCTGATGATACTAAGGTCATTAAGTTTTTTAATATTTTATATATTTTAATGGTTATTTTGAATTTTTTTGTTTATGCTTTATCTATTCAAGACAAACTTCATATAGTTTCACATGCCTAATTGTGAATAGTGATAGTGGTGTGGTTCAAGTGGTGGTTGAAGATAAAAAGTGTCATGGAAATAATATTAGACTATTGAGGGTATATTTAAGTTAAATATTAATTTTTCCTACCATTTATGGATTTTTAAAGTGTTCTAAGGAGTTTAAATGGTAATGTGCACTAATGAAGGCCTAATTGAATTAGGTCTCATTAAGGCCTAAAAGAGGTTTTGGTCCTATTTGAACTATGGCAGACATAATGTAATGATTAATTAATGTTTATGTCATGTAATAAGGCATATTTTATAGAAAATTTTAAAGTGTGTATTTACAACTAAGATCTGAATGAGTAAGAGCATAATATAAGAACAAGAGTAATTAGGCCTATTTGGGTGAGTTGAGAGTGTGTGAAGATATGCGAATGAGATAACACATTATTGAGTAGAAGGAGGAATTTTAGAACATAATAAGAGTGTATATTATTTTTCATGAATATTTTATATATTTTATGTGTATGAATATCAAGGTTAAATGACCTAATCTATCATGAAGAGACCTAGTTGAGTGAAAGATCCTATAAGGTAGTTTGAGAAGGTATAAGAGTGTGAAGAGCTAAAGAGGTGGTCATCATCAGTTACTTGATCAAAAATTTATCCTAAATTTGATTATATAAATAAACTAGATAAGTTGGTACTAAGTCATCTAAGGGATTGGTGCCTGCTTGCAAGTTGGTGCTTGTTAAAGCCAGTTTGAGTTGGTGCTTAACTAGTTGGGGTTGGCACTCCATGTGGGGTTGGTGATTCACTAAATTTGGTGTTTGTATTATATTACTATATTCCATTTGTAGATATCAATTTATTTTCTTCCCCTTGAGGTTTTACCACATACATGATATGTTCTTGTGTTTCATGCTTATGTGGATAGGTGTTTATGCTTGCAAGATCTATATGAATGGTTGAATGGTTCATGATTGCTTAATTGAAATTGATAAGAATTTTTTTGAAGACTAAATCACCCCCCAATCTTAGTCATTTTACTTCCAATAGTCCATCCCACTATTTTTACCTTGATTGTGCTGAGTGGTCTTTTTTTTAATTTTATAAGTGGTTTTTATCTTTTTGGTGACCTTGAGATGGATTGGGTTTGAAATTATAGTTTAATATGTTTGAAATGGAAAATTTTGGCCTTGTGTGGCATTTGACAAGGAAAATTTATTATTATTTAATTCATTAAATCAATTATGGTAACATGTCATTATTTCCTCTAGAAACATGTTTTATTGTTACAAATATTTATATGGATAGATTATGGATGTTGATTAATGAGTGGGTTTGGTCATCAAACCTTGGTGGTTATTAATCCATTCTTTAAAAAGATTATATGTTTAAATCCCTTTAATATAACCATCGGTGTGTAAAAAGAGACATTGTTGGTAGGTAACCTTGTGAGGAACATTTTTTTCTTAATTAATCATAAGGGTTGAGACTTTTTTTTTTCAAGCATCATACCATGATCAAAATGTCCAAATAGAATAATTCCCTTTCAGTATAGTAAGTCTCATATTAAAATATAATTATTCCATAGATGTGACACATAATATAGTGGGTTCCTCATAAGAAAATATGGCATTGATGATAATGTTTTTCTTGTCAAGCTAAAAGTATCCTTTGACCCCAAAATGAGCAAGCTCTTATTTTTCACTTGAACATTATTTTTTATAGAGATATGATATTACCCGTATAGAATGTAGAATATTTGTTTATGGAGTACTAATTAGATTAGGTTTTTACATTTGATCTCTTGTGCTTGTCAATCATGTTATAGGTGACCCATTTTATTATGATGACCATTGCTTTCTATGAGCTAGTTTTACAACATAGTAATGCAAACCACTTATTATGGCATGTGGTATTTTAATTGGAAGTAGTTGTTGTATTTGTTGTAGTTGTAGTTGTATTTTGTTGTTGTTGTTGTTGTTGTTGTTGTTGTTGTTGTTGTTGTTGTTATTATTTTTATTTTTGGCTCTAATATGTCATCATTTTAAAATACATGCAACACCATTTTGGTATGATGTTAAAACCATCTTTGTTATGTCTTATTAGGGAGTGCATAAGTTACACATACTTGATTCATTGCGTTTCCCTAATTTATTATTTTGTTCAATTGTGTTGATTTTAGACTTATCCAAGAGAGAATTTTAATTTTTAATCCTTGGATGTTTTTCCTATCTCTTTTTAATTATTTTTTTATTTCCATATGAGTTTTATGAAATTAGTTATAGACTTAATTATAGGATTAACTTGGTCCTTTTAGATCGGTCAAATTTGAGTGCATCTTATTAGATATGGAACATGAAAATTTTAATATTTTGATGTAATCAAAGGACCCTTTTGAGAGATACTTTTTTAATTTTTAATGTACTCCTTGTGGAACATTTTAAATCTTCACATATATGGTAGTCTAACCCATTTGATTGAGAATTATGATTTAAAAATGTGTATCTGGTTGGGTAGTCTAGTATCCCATCATAGTTCGTAAGTGGAAATAAAAATAAATATATAACCTTAATGATCATATTGAATCAATTATCCTTGGTATGATTATAAACATTTTGTATTTCAAGGTAAATAATAAATGAAAAATGTACTGAGGTTGCATGTTTTGTGTGAGTAGTATATGTTTTTCACCTAGATAAATGTGCATCCATTTTAAGGATATATGGTGCCTTGAAAAAGTTAATTTTAGATGAGAGGATCCATGTGTACCAATTGAAGACTGGTACCACCTTTTGAGTTATTAGTATCCACCTTGTTGTTTAGGAATTCAATATGTGATGTTAGTGGATTCTAATGTGTAAACATTAATTACTTGTATATTGGTATACCATCCTTTCCTTGATTTTAGAGGACAAATAATTGTAAAAAAAAACATAATGGGTCTTTTAGAAGAGTGTGATTCCTCTTATTTACAAGTAATTCTAAACTTTATTTCCATGAGTAAATTTATATTTTATATGATTATAAATGAATTTTTATTTATAATCAGATCCTTGTACATTTTTTGTAATAATTTTCATACCTCTCTCAAATTTAGTAGGATATAATAATTTTATTTGTGTTGGATAATGATTTTTTTTTAAATGGAGTGACATAAAACCTCCAAGTGTATCTTTTTCCCTATTATGGGAAACATGCTATGATCTTTAGATCTTACATGTTTTTAAGTGTCTGGTAGGTTTAGAACTTAGAGTTTTTATGGATGGTTCATACCTCATGGAATTATTTAAGATTTATTAGATATGATGATTTTTGTTTATCTCTCTACTTACCCTTGGAGGCCATATAGAGCCACATTGCACAATTTTGTTATTTTTTTGGGAATTGTGAATTTCCCTTGATTTTTCAAAATTTGAGAATATTTGAGTTACTAATTAAGAATTTTAATTTTATTTGGATTCATGTTTTTATGTATTTACTTATTATTGTATTTTATGTTACTTTAGACACATATATTTTTTATTATACACTTCAAAAGATCAACTTTGGAAATCATTTGACATACTTAGAATTTTCTGTACACATTTGAAACTTGTGTAGACTTTCAATTTTTCATATAATAACATGTTGTATTGAAAAAAAATAGTAAACATATTAAGTATCACATTGATATATGTAAAAACACTCAAAGATCCTAAATAGATTGTTTCCCTATTTAAGATAACTAATTTTCTTTACCGTGATAGTATCAAAAAAAGCAAATAGTTATTGTTTTGTTGTATATGTTTACCTATACCAATATTAAACATTAATAATCAAAAAATGTTTTTAAATTTTGATTTATCCCTTGGGTCATCCTATACATTTTTCAAATTTCATTTATAGAAAGAAATATCAAAGTGTCATATATAAATACAAATAAAGGCTAAGGTCATACTCATTTAACACTACCTAGAAATCATAATGAGAAATAAATTACCACTCCCTCTAAAAATTATCATAAATGAATAAATATATGAAAAACCCTCACATGAGTAGCCATAAATCAATTTCTAAATATGTATCTAGTTAAAAGTTACATGGTGTCAAGTATCAAACCAGACATTACATTGTATTTTTTAATTAATCATGATTATGCACACATACACGCACACCCTTAGGTGGGAGAACTATGTGTGATTTTATCCCTTTAAGGAGAATTGTAATGTAATAAATTATTTATCAAATATCACTAAACCATAAACCCTAAATAGTTAAACCTATCAATTATTCACCCTAGGATTATTTATGATACATAGGTTCATTATATCACAACATACAAAGGTATGGTGCACTATAATGCAATACAAATTTAAGATTGTTAGAATGTTTGTCCTACTATAATATACAATACATTAATAGAGTATGATGTCATTGATCAACTTAATAATACTCTAGATAAAACTTCTATATTATTTTTTACCAATAGGTTAATAATATATAAGGATATTATTTACACAAAACTTGATGCAACATTTTTTTATTTGATAGTGTAAACACTTTTGAAACCATAGATATGAACTAGACAAGTGAGGTTTTTGATGATTGGTCTGATAACCAAGAGATGGTTTAAAATAATGGACCCAAAATTAAGAGGGTTTTAAGGATCCCACAACCATACTAGATCAATACAAGAGGGTTGGAAGGATCCCACAACCATAAAAAGTTACAACAAGAGGGTTTGAATGATCCCACAACCTTAGACATGTTACAACAAGAAGGTTTGAAGGATCCCACAACCTTAGAAGATAAATTAATAAGAAAGAAATTCTTCAACAAAAACACATATAGTCATTAGTTGTCTTACTATAGAAATCATTTCCCAAAGCTTTCATTATAAGACTAACACATGAAAGTCTCCTTCACAGTTTAATAGAAACCAAGGAACTAGAAAGGCCCATTAGGAATAGAACAATACAAAATTAGATAAAACATAGCCTAAAAAGAGTGACACCCTTTTCTATAACAAAACAATCCAAAATCAAGTATTCTTCCATTGAACTTATATCTCTATGAAAAATTTGTACAACTTCCACATAACTATAGTATAACTAGTTGGAAGGCACACCCGCTTAGCCAAGAAACAATTTAAACATAATAATTAGATATCCATATGAATTGAAACTTAGTTCCAATTACATAGCCAATAAATATAAATCCATCTCAAGCTAATCTAAAATCCCT
The DNA here is from genome assembly GCA_037957365.1 of Torreya grandis. Classification (NCBI taxonomy): domain Eukaryota; kingdom Viridiplantae; phylum Streptophyta; class Pinopsida; order Cupressales; family Taxaceae; genus Torreya; species Torreya grandis. The sequence goes on along the minus strand of JARHVA010000012.1, from coordinate 12,521,899 downwards.
AAGGGATTGGTTAAAAATCAGTGGATCCCAAGAACATGTTCACAATGAGTTCAATGTGGATTCCTCAAACATCCACACATGTAATTTGATGTGGATTCCTCTAACATCTAGATATAATAAACATATTTGATGTATATTCCTCTATCATGCCTTTGGATCTCTATGTTTAATAGTTGAACCCTCGACAGTCTAGCAATAACTTGGTATAGGGTAGGAATTTTCATCCCATCATGACTCACCTTTGCCTCCACTTTGGTGATTATCTTAAAACTTTCCCACCATATAAGTTTCCATAAAGATAGATAGTATCAAACCATATAACCAATCTTCATCCATTTCCAAATAGAAGATGGGGATAACTTAATATCCCTCAAACTATATGAAACAATCTCCCATAGAATTATACCAATGTAAAACATGAGCATAAAAGGGTAGAAAATAACTACCATACATAAAAATGGAGTAGTCTCACCTTAAGGTGAAATGAGATAAAGGATATCCTTGAATCTTCCACTCAAAAAATGTTAAAATTCTACCAGTCTATTATTTTTGCCCAGCATAGTCTAAACCTATAGATCTGCTACTTAGAAGCAACACAAATTTCAATATAGTTTTTTCTACCAAAAGCCACATATAATATATAGATCCAAATCTTGGATTTATTGAAACTTCTAATTTGGATCTTTCTCACTCAATAGATCATTCAAATTTATTAACTCTTATATTCCCCATCGTGAGGTAGATTTGAAATAGGTCCTCTCCATAGACCAAAGATCATTTTTACAGAAGAAACATTTTTAGAATTTTCAAATATCTTATGTTATATCCCTTATTATTAATTAGATACCAAATTAGTAAGGTATGATCATAATGATTCCGCAAAAGAGTTAGCTTAAGAGTTTCCTATCCAATAGGTTTTTTGAAAATAGATAGTGAAAAACAATACCTCCAAGCTTCCTCCCTTCCCAAACAAGATAAAAAGATAAATTAACAGCCATTAGCATATGTTAAATAAGATTCCTTATGATAATAAAAATATTAAAAAAAGAGCATAAAGGTTAGACATAAAAAACTATCCTTACACATGGAGTAGTCTCCCCATAAGGTGAAGCAAGTTCTTGGGGGTGTAGCCAACATTCTTCCAAATGGAGATCCAACTACATATACTTGAAACTTATTCTTAGGTAATGTTGAACCTAAAATAGTATATTGTATTACCCAACATATTCTAAACCCTATGGATATGCCACTTTCAGGCAATAAAACTTTCACTTTCATTTATTCTGCTAGAACCCATTTGGAGCCTCTAGAAGAAGACCACCATTTTATTGTAGAGCTTTTGCTAGTATATAATCTTACCAAACATATTCCAATATAAAAAAAAAAATCACCTTTTGTTTTTTATACCATAAACTACCCAAAACATCTAGTAAAAGGCCACCATTTCATTGTAGGGATTCCACAGGTCTGTAGTCTTACCAAACATAGTTTAAAACTAGTGGATATTCTACTCATATTCTCAAAATATTCCTCTCTAGTTTTTTACACCAAACCACACCCATAATATTTAGCTTCAATACTTAGGTTACACCATAAATACACTCTAGTTATTTCCCACCTAATGGGCCTTTCCTCCCTCAAAAAATTAGCTAGATCAAGGTCTGAATCGCACCCTTTACCCTCCTCCTCTTTCACTATGATGTAACTTTACCAAAAAATACCATAATCAATTATTTTTCATCCATTGTTAATACATTGAAGGATTGTCAAGATAATTTATTTTTAGAAGGAACATTTTTCCCACCCAACATACTATACACTAGAATCTCTAACTATTTATTCAAGTGTGAATGTTAAATAAGGGTGTTAATCTTGTTTTGGTAGATAATGTATAAGGATTGAAAATTAGCATAATAATGTTTTTCCAAACACTTAGAATCAATATGGTCTCTATTAATAGATGAATAAAAAAATATATTATATAATATCCCTCACTAAGTGTTAGGAATGATTGCTTTGGATGTGACAATGGGCCCTAAAAATATTAATACTATATTTTAAGTCTTGTAAAATCATTTTCATTATAACATAATATTAGGTATACCTTGGATTCATGTTATGTAATTTGTACCATCCACCTTCCATCGATGCTTAAAATTTGTAATTGAGGGATGTTTGCATACATGTCTAGTAGATAAGCAACATTTCAAGTACTATAAAGTGTTATAAACTAGTGATGGATGTATAACACAGTCTCATGATTCTCATGCTTCTATAATACCTCCATTACAAGTAATACTAGTAAATAAATATATACATATGAAGTTCAAGAGTCAATAAATTGTTATAACCCCATTCGGTTTTCTAAAAAAACACATTTTTTTTAAATTTAACTTTAGCATACTTTACATATAATCTTATTCATTAATTAAGATAATGATTCATTGTTTGACAACATACATTTAAAAAAAGTGTATAAAGTAAAACTAACCAACTGGTTGAGTTTTAATATATTTATCTTCCAAAGAACATTTAATTTTGAAAAAGATAAAATCAATATCAAAACACATATGCTAAGTGAATAGTACAATGGTACACTAAATTATGTTTATACAGTTAACCATGTATATACATCTATTCTTGTTTTCAACATCTTGAATCATGTACAAATATATATCCACTATTGTATATAATAACAAAATTATTGAATGTAAAAATATTACATTTTTTTCATTGTATGTCATAATATCACATGGCAGGAAGTAAAAAATTACATTTGATCTTCATAATAAATATCAATAATCAATATAATAGCCATGAGTATGCATCCAAAATGACTCATTGACTGAAGAGAGGAAGATCATCATCAAGATACTTTTCTTCCAACCGCAGACCCTTAGTATCTTACACACCTTGATGTAGAGAACTACTCATTCTTTTCTCCTTTTATAACTCTGATACTTGCAACCATCAATTAATGCATCCAATCATCTTAATCTTTTATATTTTATCAACTCCCTCATTAGGCTTTATATCAATCTTATACATGATCATCTTGACTAGTCTTCTTCAATTCACTCACTTTGCCTTTAGATCCTATGTACACCTCACACTAATCCATTCTTAATATTTCCATTCATTCTCTATCTCCCTTTTATGCAATCTCACACACTAGTTTCACTAGGCTATAAGCTTCTTTGACCCAAATCACCTCAATTATTGTTCTAGGTCTCATGTAGACAATATTTTAAAATGGATATCCTCTTTTAGGCTTAACACACTTGTTTCAACACAACTCAAACTTGGTTACAAGTTTAAATTCATTTTAAACTTCTCAAACTCTCCATCAAACCTCTCTCTTAGTAGTCATTTTTTAAAAAAATTTGAATTGTACAGAGATATACAACCTTATCTTACAAATCTAATGTAATTTATAAGAACCCTCTATCCTCTATTATCTCCATTATAAGTTTCATGGTCAAATTCACTTGCCTTCACCATTTTATCACCTCATCTGCTTATAATTAGCCCTTCATTAGGCCTAATTACCCTTATTTACAACATAATCACTTATTAATATATGTACATATGTCATACCAGTATATAACATTTATAATATTTTAATCCACATTTTAAGCCTTCATATGACCAATTTTCATCAAGTTTCACCAATGGAAACTCTTGATATTCCACTTTATAGTTTTAAACCCTAAATTAGTGTTTCCCTATTCTACACAGACCCGAGAGGGTTCAAATTGGACTTTAATGAATATTTATTGTTTTCAAACCTTAAAAATACTTGAATAAGATATGTATTATCTAATTAAACTTTTTAAAGCTTTAATTTATCTTGAATTACTTCTAATCATGGATTCTAGAGTATTTTGTAACACAATATGCATGTAGCAAACCAATACAGGGTTTTAAGTACACATTTACTTACCTATTGCTTTGAAATACTACTTAAAGGTTATATTCCACCATGATGTATTTCTATACCATATTCACACCACTCCAACCTCCATCATGATTATAATACATTATTGAGATCATATACAAATTTCTTAACTATATATTGTAAATAGAGCACACACAGACTGGTTACGTAAACCCTAGTTATTATTGGAAATAAACTTATTTTATATGCATGAAAGATAATGAGTAGTGGGTGATAAGTATCTTATTATTCTTAGGTTATGGGAAAATCTTAGTAAATTTAATAGAAATTGTTGAGCACATTTAGAGACATCTTGTCTTGTTTATTTTCATCCTATAAGGTTAAAAGGATTATGTGAACCTTAGCATTGCTTTAATGTTTTTTATATAATGTGATTTCATCCTAATTCTAGGGATTAAATTAGTTGGGTTTTGTTATGTTATTATATAAACCTTGGTTGGACCCTTGTATGCAATTTTTTTATGACCTTAGAAAATTGAGATAGATGGATGTTATGATTAATTTTTTTTATTAGCTTTTTAGAAATGTGACTAATGTCAAAATTCCTCCTATTGTATTATTTACTTAGGGTGTATTAATTAAGACTAATTTAAAAATTCCTCTTAATGGATTGTTTGATTAGGGTTTGGGCATTGAGACTAATGCACAAAGTCCTCATAATGGATTGGTTGATCAAGGTTTGGATAGGGGATAAATTATAAATTTCTCGTAATCTATTTATTGAATTGGGTTTTTAAAATGAAAATATAACAAGTATAGTTCCCCAAGTGAAGGCTTTTGGTAATGATAATAAATAAAATTCTCAAATTCCTCCTCCCATCCTATTGGTTGGAGAGTATAAATTATTTTACATTGGGTGATTCATGTATCTCTTACTATCTTAAATGATATATTATTATTACCATTTTGGTTTCCATGTACTTGAGGTGATTTATTCATTATTAGTATGAAATGTAATACTTAAAATGAGATAAGATGGAAATTAAAATATTCTTGGCTCTCTAACATTTTTTGGGATATCAACAACAACAACAACAACAACAACAACAACAACAACAACAACAACAACAACAACAACAACAATAATAATAATAATAATAATAATAATAATAATAATAATAATAATAAACCTTTAATTTGGACATAACACTTATCCTCTTACCATTAAATGGTAATTGAGTGTTACTCATTATTTGTTTCATATGTTCTCATATCATTGAAATGATAGGAAAATTAGTTAGACTTAAAATTATGTCATGTAACATGACTCACCCATTGGTAAAGTTGACTTATCTTTGGCCTCAAATACTTTGGTATATAATTTATTACACTTTATGGTATGTTATATAATATCAACAATTTAGAGAGACCACTAATTTAATTCATTAGGTTCTTATAGGTTTTCATAAGATAATTGGATCTATATTCCAACCATATCAATGTTTTTCAAGAGGAAGTATAATAAGGGAAAGAGAATGTAAGGTCAAATTTTTACCTTCATATTGATTTTTGTTTGATATATTCTTACACTAATATCATAAGAATATGGATATTTATAAATTGAAATTACATTATATGATATGTTTAGATAATATGATTCTTATGATGTTGTTATATATATTGTGTGTTTATACATGTTCATTGAGATTATATCCATTTACTTGCTTTGGATATCCTAGGATATAAAAATTGTATGTGAGCATTGATATGTAATAAGATTGGTGTCCAAAAAAGTTATATTGGAATATAATGGTCATGGAATTTACAATTATTTGACACATAACTTAGTTTATATTCATGGATATGTTTTAGTTGTTAGTTTTAGTTTTTTACAATTTTGAGCTAACTGACACCATTCACATACCATTTATACATGCCTTAGAAGTTTATTGAACTACATTGAAATTAAAAAGGAAGAAATTAGATTATAAATTATTATTCCACTTGAAAAATTATAATTAAATGGAAAAGCCAACTTTTGAGAGTTGTATGAAGTGAAATTTAGATGTATTGATGTTAGATTAGAGACTTTTAGTCAAAAAAAAAAAAAAAACATGTAAGTAATTTTTGAAGTCATAAATTCCTTTTAATGGATTGTTTGATTAGAGTTTTGGTAGACTAATGCACAAAGTCCTCCTAATGGATTGTTTAATCGAGATTTCAATAGATGATAAATTATAAATTTATTCTAATGTATTTATTGAATAAGGTATGGAAAAAGGAAATATAATAAATATAATTGCCCTTATTATAACTAGGTGAAGGGTTTGGAAAACCATGATAAATAAAATTCCAAAATTCATTATCCCATCCCATTGGTTTGAGAGCATAAATCATTTTACATTGGGTGATTCATGTATCTCTTAGGATCGTAAATGATATATTATTATTACCATTTTGGTTTACATGTACTTAAGGTTATTTATTCATTATTGGTATGAAATTTAATATCAAGACTGAGATAATATGGAAATTAAAATTCTCTTGGTTCTCTATAATTTTTTGGGAGATTAATAATAATAAGAACAATAACAATAACAATAATAACAACAACAAAAACAACACTTTACCTTTTATGAGGACATGACACTTATCCTCTTACCATTAAGTGGTAATTGAGTGATACTTACTCATTATTGTTTCATATGTTCTCATATCATTGAAACTATAGGAAAATTAGTTAAATTTAAAATTATGCCTTGTAATGTGACTCATTGGTAGAGTTGATCTATATTTGTCCTCAGATACTTTGGTATATAATTTATTACACTTTTTGGTATGTTATATAATATCATCAGATTAAAAGAGAATTCTAAGTTAATTAGTTAGTTTCCTATGGGTTATTATAATATCTTTGGATCTATATTCCAACCATTTCAATAAATTCTATGAGGAATTATAATAAGGGAATGGAAGTCTAAATTCTAATTTTTACCTTCATATTTAATTTTATTTGGTCTATTCTTATACTAATATCATAAGAATATGGATACTTATAAATTTAGAATTACATCATATGATATGTTTAGATAATATTATTCTTATATTTTTATATATACATTATAAGTTTATATATGTTCATTGAGATTATATCATTTAGTTTCTATGGCTATCTTATGATATAAAAATTGTACATGTGCATCAATGTGTAATAAAAGTGGTTTCTAAGAAAGATATATTGAAATAAAAAGGTTATAGAATTTACAATTCACTATATAAGTAGTTTATATATTTGACATGTATCTTAATTTATATTCATGAATATGTTTTAATTGTTAGTTTTAGTTTTTTGCAATTTTGGGATAATTGACACCATTCACATCCCATTTACACATGCCTTAGATGTTTATTGAACTACATAAAAATTAAAAATGAAGAAATTAAATTATAAATGATTATTCCACTTGAAAAAGTATAATTAAATGGGAAAGCCAATTTTTAAGAGTTGTATGAAGTAAAGTTTAGATGTTTTGATGTAGGATTAGAAACATTTAACCAAAAATAGAACATATAAGTTATTTTAGTAGTAAAAAAGTCCTCTTAATGGATTGTTTGATTAGGGTTTGGGAATTGAGACCAATGAAAAAATTCTTTGTAATGCATTGTTTGATCAAGGTTTGGATAGAGGATAAATTATAAATTTCTCCTAATTTATTTGTTGAATAGGGTTTATAAAAAGGAATTATAATAAGTCTAAGTCCCCATATTATAAATAATTGAAGGGTTTGTGAAATTATGATAAAGAAAATTCTAAAATTTCTCATCCCATCCCATTGGTTGGAGAGTTTAAATTATTTTACATTGGGTGATTCATGTATCTCTTAAGATCTTAAATGATATACTATTATTAGAATTTTGGTTTTCATGTACTTGAGATGATGATGATGATGATGATGATGATGATAATAATAATAACGACACTTATCTTCTTACCATTAAGTGGCACTTACTCATTATTGTTTCATATGTTCTCATATAATTGAAACTATATGACAATTAGTTAGACTTAAAACTATGCCTTGTAACATGACTCATTCATTCTTAGAATTGATCTATCTTTTGCCTCAAATACTTTGGTATATAATTTATTATACTCTGTGGTATTATATATAATATCATCAATTTAGAGACCATTAAGTTAACTGATTAGGTTCCTATAGGTTTTTATAATATCTTTGGATCTATATTCCAATGATTTCAGTGACTTCCAACAAGAAGTATAATAAGGAAAGGGGAATGTAAAGTCCGATTTTTACTTTGATATTTATTTATGTTTTGTTTAATCTTACACTAATATCATAATAATATTGATACTTATAAATTTGGAATTACATCATATGATATGTTTAGATAATATGATTCTTATGATGCTTTTATGTATACATTGTGTGTTCATACATGTTTATTGAGATTGTATTTATTTAGTCATTTTGTCTATCTTAGGATATAAAAATTGTATGTGTCAATTGATGTATAATAAAAGTGATGTCCAAAATATTTATATTGGAATAAAATGGTAATAAAATTTACAATTTTATTAAATGATTAGATTACATATTTGACACGTAGCTTAATTTATATTCATGGATATGTTTTAGTTGTTAGTTTTGGATTTTTACAATTTTGGGCTAATTGACTCCATTCACATCCCATTTACACATACCTTAGAAGTTTATTTAACACATATAAATTAAAAATGAATGATTTATATTATAAATGATTATTCCACCTAAAAAATTATAGTGGAATGGCAAAGCCAACTTTTGAGAGTTGTATGAAGTGAAGTTTAGATGTTTTGATGTGGGATTAGAAACTTTTAACCAAAATGGAAACATATAAGAAATTTTATTTGTCATAAATTAATTTAATGATATCACATGCCATCATAAATGGAACTATAATAGAAAATAATTCATTTAGTGTGGGAGAGATATAAAAATAATTCATTGTAGGATATTAGATAGATTGAGTAAAAATGATAATTTTTTTTAGAAATAGGTATAGGAATGAGAAGGTAAAGTGTCACCTTGAAATTTAATAAGGACAAATATATATATCCATAAAATTAAATGGTAAGAAATATTTTTTCATGATATTTTTCATTATTGAAAAAGGAGTTGGAGCTTAATCATGGAGAGACTAAGAGGAAACCTTAAAATATGGATGCTAGTTAGAAGCAAATTATTAGAAGAAGGGATATTACTTCTCAAATGGATAACCTAAGTTAGGAATTACATATGAACCTTAATATATAATGTATTTCATTTAAAAATTCATATTTATTAGCTCTTTGAAATATTATAATATTATTATGGATTGGAAATGACTTTGGATTTCAATCATATACTTTCTTTGTACATGTTTTTGGTATAGGGACACTTATTTTTGTAGTCACTATTAATTTTGTTTGTAATTTTTTAATCCAAATTTATATTTTCATGAATATCATATTGATTTTTTGATACTAAATGATATTCTTACCACATGGGCTTGAATTGTATAGGTAGGATGGATAATGGGTAAGCAATTATGCCCAAGCTATATTTCTCTCATCCATTAGATGTTAGTAATAAAATATCATCTAAGTGGGTCTCATAACCTTACAAAAACTTATTTGAGTATGTTCCATTTATAATTTTTTTTTTAATGTTCAAAATGTGTGTTTATGCAAAAGCATAGGAATGGTTTCTTATTTTTTTAGGATGTGGTACTAAACTAGAGGTCTTACTTAGTATACCTTTCCCATTAAGATGAACCAAAACCTAATTAATAACTTATAAAATTTTTTATAATAATATATATGAGTAGTGATGGGAGTTATTGTATTAGGGTTTCTCAGGGAAATCATCTTATGATGGAAATAGGATGGGAGGTGAACCCCTCCTAGCCTTTACCTTTTGAGATGCATATGTGGAGCTAGTAGATTATTTTTGATCTTAAAATTGCTTGATTTTTGTAGAGGGGGTGGGTTATTTGGAAAGGTTTATAATAACTTTTTAAACTATTTAAAAGTATTATTATTATTTTATTATTTTAAGAATTAAAGGAAAGTTGTATTAAGTATTAGTTTGAAGTGTGAATAATTTATCTCAATTGTAACCCTTGTAAAGGAAAGTTTAAATGAATTATTCAATGAAAATAAATAATTTATTTGTCAAAATTGAATTTTTATTATGTTTTTAACATATTAAACTATATTTTTTATTATTTAAAAAAAAAAATACTAGATAGTAGTTTATATTGAAAGTTAGCGAAATTGCTTTTAGAGCTTGTGATCTTTAAGAGACTATTTGGACTTTATATTTCTTATACATGTAAAATAAACCTAAATCTCACCAATATTATTTATTAGAATCTAGATTTTGTCTCTAATCCACGTAAATTCATAAAATAATTTTAGGAGCTACAAAAAAAGATAGATATAAATTTTCAAAGTCAAACTTGCAATTTTATGCTAAACCCATAATAAAAATTTCTTTTTTCATGGATCTATTTGACATGATTCTCTAGATAGATTTGGATCCAAAATACTTTTAAAATTGAGTTTGAATTTCTTGATCATAAAATACTATAAGAATAGTAAGATCTTCATGATGTAAAATATTTGAAAAATAGATTTTGGAATAACATATTTTCTCACATGATGAATTCCAAAATCCATTTTTGAAACATAAATTATTATCTTAGGTGATTTAAAGTTATTATATAATAAATTTTTAAGTTTTCAAAACATTTTACTAATTCATTTTTAAATTAGTTTTATAATGTTTTAATTTTGTATAAATATATGTCTTTTTTATTTTTGGTTGTGGCCTTATATAAAACCCTTAATACTTATATATTTATATGGACTATTACGGGAATGTGGTGCATGAGGTTAGGGTGACTCTCAATAGACCCCATTCCCACAATTATTTTTTGAGCCCTTCAATAACATATCAATTTTAGTTAAAATTCTAAAAATAAATGACAAATTTATTATTACTTGGATATAAGCCTCCTTACCATTTTCCAAATTTTCTCACATGGAAGAAGTTATTTGACTTAAATATGAAATTAAATACTTATTTTTGGGAAAATATTAGATAATCATTAATGGATATGAGGGGATTTAATATTCCTTCACATTTTCACTTCATGTAAGATTCTAAAATCTCTTCGAGTCTTTCCATGAAGCCAAATATCCTAAACATAGGCTCATGAAGAATAAAAAACTATAATTTGTTAAGCTCATTAAGAGGAAAAAAAAGAACTATTGAATTTTTGGGTTTTTAGCTTTGAGAGGCCATTAGTTTCTACTAGATGACTTAGGAACCATAGTGAGAAATTTCCCCAAATTGGATAAGATTTTAGAGTCTAGAATGTTGTTAACTACCATAAGGTAAGCACCCACAACAATTATATAATAAAATTATGAAATATCTAAAATACAGTAACACTTTACTCCAAGTAACATAGATACATATTTTTCATTAATAAAACAAGCTTAATTATACAAGTATAATAATAACTCTCATCCATAATATATCTCACTCACTAGTCTTCTATGTTATTATATAGATAAGAGAGGAGGCTAAGGTTATGGTTAGGTTTTTAGTGAGTAGTTAAACATAGAATTAAAAAATAACATTATCATAATTTAGTTAAATATTTATATAATTGATATATTATATAATAATTGGTTATATCTAAATATTCACTAATTAGTCTTCACACAAATATTACAAATAGATGATACAAATGCATCTTAAACCCATAAAATAGTGTATGAGTAATTAAATAGACTAACTTCCACCTTTAAGAAGTAATTAAATGAAGGGAAGGATGGATTAATAAATTAATTATTCCCTTTGATGACGCATTCCTTCACTTCCAAAACTTTCATGAGTTTAATGAATTGGGCCTAAAACAATGGTTTTGTGAAGATGTATGCAACCTAATAATCTGTTTGCCAAAACATAAGATCAACGAGCTTATCTTGTATTGATTTACAAATGTAATACATGTAGATATCAATGTGTTTTATGCATTGATGATTAATTGGGTTCTAATAAATGTGGATAGAAATCTAATTATTTCACCAAAGTGTCATGGGTTGGGTCTGTGGAAATCTAAAATAAAAAATAAGCTTTGAATCCAAACTAACTCATGACTGGAAGCACTAGCTCCAATATACCCAAATTTCATATTATACAAAAAAATAGTAGTCAAATTATTGAAATACCAAGTCATATGACCTTCCCTAAGATGATATATGTATTCTAAATTTGAATTGTGATCATTTGGATTTCTTGCCCAATCACTAGTTGTGTAGCTAAAAAAATGTTGCGGTCCCACTAGAAGTGTAACTAGAAATTGAGGTTTTTCCTCTTGACTTAAACTCAATCCCATAGTTATTATTAAAATTAAGATAGCTTAAAATGTGTTTTTTTATCTTTCTAATGGATTCCAAGTTCATATAAAATGATAGATTAGGACTAGTATGTGTCAATTAAAAAATATTTCCAACCAATTTTCTATATAGTGTACCATCAATCAAAGGAAGATAAAACTTAGTATAATTATTAAATCTAAATAAAAAATGATTTGATGTATACTTGTATTATTTCATGTTAAAGTGGTTTATTATGTCTTACAAATACTTTGATTGATTTACAAAAATTCTTTCTTACATCATGAAATGTAAATACCAAGAAAAAAACAATAATCTAAGGTTAGTCATCTCAAAATAATTACTTGTTTGAGCTTTCAAATCATGAATAAATTGGTGTAAATTATTGTTTTTATTAATTCATATACATAGAGGAACAAAATTATAATTTTATTATCTACATTATTTGTGTAGAATATGGAGTCAAAGGGATCTGTGTAAAGCTATATTTGATTAAGAACATGTTGATATTTCATACCAAGATTTAGAAACCTATTTCAAACCATACAAGTAATTTTCTATTTTTCATACAAATCCAAAGTTATCACTTCCTATAGATATTGGAAGTCCAGACATGTATATTTATTCTTATTGGTATCCCTACAAGAAGGTAATTTTTCCATCCATATAATGGAATTCTCATGCCTATGTTGTATCCAAAGAGAGTACTCTCATAATGGAATTCATCTTGTAAATATAGAAAAGGTTTCATGGTATTCAACATCTCCAACTTGTCAAAAACATTTTACTATAAGTTGGGATTTATATCTTCAATGGATCCTATTGTATTTGGTTTTATACACACCAAAAAACATTTACAAAGTAACCTCTAAAGTTTTGGGATCTCAATGAATCTTAACTTCAATCTGGGGCATGACTTATAGGTATTGGGTCTTGTAGTGACTAATAGTGGAATAGTTGTGATAAATGAAACTATTAACCTAGATGGATTAGATGATATGGAACCTAATTCTACTTAGGTTGAGTGGAATGGTGATGGACATGGATTTATCCTAAGGTGATCAAATGTCAAATAAACTATAAAAGGAAAAAAAGTCAAGGCAAAAAATAAGGTCTATGAACAAACAACATGAATCATTTATAACTAGCTCAGGGCCAATGACAATCACCAAAGAAATAATGATTATAGACTTATACTTTAGCATACAAAATTGATAAACATAGTGAAAATATCTAAAGGATATGATGTAGTTAGATCCAAGTTATTAACTAAAGGTTGCTTGTTATCAAGACTATTTTGACATATCTTAACTTTAAGATTATAGATAATACCAAAGAGAATATTTGACTAACTATGGCTTAATCTATGAATTTGCATCAAATTCCATATTTACACAAATTATAAAGAATAACTTAGCTAGATTGTTACCAAAAAAAATCTATAAAATTAAATTGATATGCACCTTCTAATTGATAACACCTTATTAATTGATTACAATCTCCTTGAAACTACTATTTAATAGATTAGGAAAGACTAAGTTATTAGCTAAATCAAAATTGATAAATATTATAACACAAACATGAAAGAGAGAGAATGAGTCATACAACACAAATTTTCATAACCAGAAGGTCTCTATCTATATTGAATATCAAAATTTCTTATCCCTTTGGAATGTGGGGGGTATATGTATATATAAGCTTGGGATGGGGATGCCTCATCACTCAAGGCATTTTAAAAGTTTACATCCCATTCAAAAATATACCATGAAGGGGGTGGGCATGACACATGGTAAAAAATGTCACCAACAGATTACAAGAGATAAGAAAACTATTGCAACAAACTTACAGTTTACAATTCTAGTAAAAGATAACAAAAGAACTTATCTATGAGGAGGAAATTACACTTGATCACACTTGGGTGATGGTATCTTTCATTGTTATTGTAGTTGAATTTATTATATTAATAAGCCCACCTATTGAATCTTGCTTACTTTCTTGAATTTTAAAGTAGAGAGCATGGATCACCTAAAAATGTATCTCGGTCATCTTGAAATTCAATAGAGTTCTCTTGAAGAGATGGGGTAGCTTGTTTATTAACTTTATATGTGCTTTAAATGTATCTCTAATATCCACATAAAGATTTTATATGCCAATGAATTTTCTTCTAGAAAAAATTATCAATTGTTTCAAGTCATCATGGGTCTTAAATATTGTGCCCTTGACCTCTAGTCTAAAATTATTCACTACTATTTAGAGGAGGTATTCAAAGATGGTTTTGAGGACCAATTATGCACTTTGGTTAAGTACACCATTAAATATCATTTACACCATAATTGTTATGCATTTCCCCTTGTAACTGATGAGTTTCCATACCAAATTTCACATGTTCTAATTCCATTCAAACAAACTATCTCTTCTAGTAGCCACAAAGTTTTGGGCACATGCAACATCTAAGGTAGTTATTAAGTTTAGATGACTATAGGCATTGTCCCTAGATGATCAGCCTAGAAAATAAATCTTGGAATCCATATTATTCATGTCCTCTTTAAGGTATGATACATCCCCCAATTTTGGTTGTGATTCTTTCTTTACAACTCTTATTAATTGGAGGACATCATATAGTTTTCAGGTTACTCCTTACACACTGCCTATGAGGTCCCTTAGAGGTAAAATGGTCCTCCTATATTATAAATCCTCCATATATTAATCATATCCCATAAACATATCCTTTATTACTCCTTTATAGAATCCACAAAAGTATATGGGTCTTCCATATGACCGCATAAGTTATAGGGGAAAGTTCTATGTTTTTAGTTAATTAGAACACATCTTCTATTTTTCTTTAATTCCACTTACTACCCTTCAAACATCATAATTTTTTTTATCTTCCTCATAGTCTTAGTTTCCTTGTTGAAATGAAACTTGATTATGGGTTACTCCATAATGGCCAAGTCCTACCTACCTACCTTTGATTTTTGAATCTTCTAGATCCACTTAGGAATATTAAGGTAAATGGTTGTCTTGAAGCCTCTACTTATTGTACAAGAGTGGAAGATGGGGATTTTCCTAAGGGAATAATGGTCTTAGGAGAATATGTTTCTAGTTGATTGAAAGGAGGAATGGCTCTTCTCCTTCTAGTGACCCTTTTATGAGCCACTGTGTCAACTATTAGTTTTCCCTTATCTAACCCTTTCTATATTGTAACCATGGACAACTTTATTTAATTTGTAGGACCAATTGGTAAGCCTAAATAAATGGATGGTTGAGGAGGATAAACTAGGGATAAATTATTTTGATAGAAACTAGGCTTTCAAAATACACTTATTTATTTAGCCTAGAGGGTTGAGGCTTTGAGGGAACAAATAATGAATGAGTAGAATGGGTATTAAGCAAGTTTTAAAGATAGTCTATTAGATATGTATGATTAACCCTAGTAGGACCTCTTGAAACTTGGTTGGGGGATGCCATAACATGAATTATAAGGTTTATGCCTAGGGTTTTCAAAGCTATCCTTATATCCCCTGAGCCTTATTTGATTGGGTAGAATAATCCAAAAAGGAGGAATAGCCACCACATAAATAATTAGGATAGAATCAGTTGTAGTTATAGGAGGGGAATAATAATTTGGTACACTCACACTTTGTGTAGTAGCAACCTAGGAATCTATTTTTGTATATGGTATTAATGTGTTAGGGAGTATTGAGTCTGAACTACATTTTCTAGTTGTCCCTATGTTACATCTAGAGGATTTGAATCCACTTCATCTCCATTGTCTTTACCTTGGTCCTAAAGTAATTCAGTTTAGCTTGAATTTTTATTCAAGATTATAGTGTCCTCAGACTAAGATTCCTTTGGAAACCATTAATCCTTTAGGTTAGTCTCTATGGTATCACTAATGGTCTTAGATAAGGATGTCTTTATCTTATCTTCCCACTCTTTGTCTATGAACCATTATCCCTTAACAAGATTCCCTTTATCATCTATACCATTATCTATGATTTCCAGGGGTTATTATTCCTTAGATCCTTTTATTTTATTCTTTTATGCCCCTAACTTCTTCTCAGAGGATCCTTTTGTTGGAGTTCCCTAGGGATAAACTAAAGAGCCTTCTACTTTCTCTAGTATATAATAAGTCCTGCAGTGGGAGTAGAAGTAGTAATTAAAAATGGGGAAGTAATAGTGAGTGAAAATAGAGGGGTAGTGGGTCGTGATGAGGCAATAATAGTAGTGGTTTTTTAAGGGGAACCTGTGGAAGTATACATTAGTTTATGGGATGGATAATTTGATGGTGGTGATGATGTAATGGTTTGGACTAGGGATAGAAATGGAGCCAAAACATAAACTAGGAGGAGGAAAGATGGGAGACTCACTTGTTGTACTATAGTGAGTGGAGGAAAAGGCAACATAGAAAATGGTTCACTAGGCTAACTTATGCTTGAAATACATAATGTAGTGGCAGTTGGTTGAGGGGGAGTGGACACTTTAGTGGTTGCTATAATGGTGACCACTAGGATAGGATGTTGAGGATGTCTTTGGGTGATTACTTGATCACTCCCAATAGAATCTTGTCCAAATGGACTATCCTACTCCTATCCTTGAATTCTAACCTATGAGAGGGGTGGTGAAGGGGGGTTTGAAACCTAATTATCTTTCTCAATTATTCAATCATACTCATTAGTGGTATTTAGATTGTACTAAATATGCCTAGACAACAAGATGAACATATTTAACTTGTTCATCCTAGTTTGAACTTTTGTATCATTTAGATCATATAGGAACACCTCATCATTTGGATATGACACATGGCCATAATCAATTTTCACCCTAGCTTTGAGTCTATCTAGGTGGTTCCTAATCTTTTTATTTAGATCCCATTTACTATAGGGTTCCCATTTAAAATCATAGTATGTTCTAGTCCTACCCACCATATGGAAATGTTCCCATCTAGTGTATTAAATCCAACCATTGCTAACAAGTGTTGATGGATTTCTCCCTATTTGGCATTATTTAGATTGACATTTACATAATCTATAAATTGAGTTGAAAGTTATTATTTTTCCACCTTATATGGTACTAACTGAGGAAGATACATAGGAAGAGATTTGTTCCCTCTATTCTAATGATGGTATAGTTTGGGTAAAGCTAATAGCTACTAATATTTCTAATCATTCTTTTGATATAGTTAGATAATTTGGGAATATCCTTACCATGAATGTATTGATATACCTTTAGATAGTTACATATTATTTTGGTCATGTTCTTCATGAATATGTGGATATGAAGAATATTAAATTCATCACAAATTATATTCTTGGGATATTTAGGGTAGGGTTCCCAGAGTTATTCAAAATCTTAGTGGACTATTCTAGCTATAACATCCACTAGATAAGACATCATATAAAAATTTCCATCCATCCAATTGTTTAAGATACTAACTTGGTGGATCAAATTAGCACTAATAATTTCCCTACTAGTAATGAATTTGGTGGAGGTGAGGATGGTGTCTAGTAGGGGAATCTAAACCTCATTGATATAGGTTATAGCTGGCACACCATAGATTATATTGAAAATGGACATTTGTAAATAAATCATAAACTACGTAAATGTATGGTATTACCTCTAGTTTTGCCACCACACCATATAATCCCACTGATTTAATTGCCACTAGGTTTTGTTTGTATCTCCATGTGAAGGTTGAGAGTTGATCATTAGGGTGATAAGTGTTAGGTTGTGGAGTTAAAATCTTCAACTATTTGTAGACATGGAGGAGTTGTTGAGTGTCACAGTCACCGGCGTCGATCAGTGCCAACTGATGTCAGTCAAGGGTGAACAGAAGGTCAACCAACATCTACAAGAGTTGGCTAATGTCAGTCATCTCTAGACAGACAGGGACTGACGTTGGTCACTTGTGCGGTTCCAAAACTATTTGTTACACGAACAGTTAGTTTGTTGAACTAATTATTTGCATGTAAAGGCTATTTCAAGTCTTGAGTTGCATGTCTAAATTAAGAGTCTAAGTTATGTTTTAGTCTGGGATCTATTTATAAACCCATTTGCATGTATTTTAATCATGAGAAAATAGAGGAAGGTAAGGTAGATCCTTCCAATTGTAAGAATAGGTTGATCTACAGGTTATTGCAAGATCATGGAGAAGTTCTACATGTGTAAGTAAGATCATTTGAGTTGCAGGTTATTGAAAGTTCATGGGAGATCTACTTGAAGTCCTTTTAGTACTTGTGTACTGGTAGGGTTATTACTGACTGGTTGGAGGTGAACACCAATTCTATGTTTGAGTTGTGTGTTGGGACCATTTTTGGTAGGAGAGTGAACTCTTGATTGAGAATTACTGAACACTTGAGGTGTGGGAAGCCCCTGAGAGGTGGAAGAAGAAGTGGCATCTTCTTTATTGTATTTTCTTTCTAAATGAGTATTGAATACAAGATTGTGTATTGTCTCTCATATTCTATGCTATTTGTGAATTCTAGTTACTTGTTAATTCTGGTATAATTTCATGTTTAGTTGCTTATACAAGGTAATCATATTGTGCTCTTATTGAGGAGCAAGATCTTGACAAGTGGAATCATAGTTTGTTGTTCTTGGTTCCCCATCAATTGGTATCAAAGCTTTTGGTTGGGTTACTAACAGGGTGTATCACATCTGGTTAGTGTGTGTTGATTACAGGTTACTCACAGGGGTTTCTGTTTGAGTGGGAGTATAGCAATGGCAAAAGAAAGTAAGCTACAAATGGAGAAGTTTAATGGAAAGAACTATCAATTATGGAGGATGCAGATTGAAGATTATCTATATCAAAAAGATTTGTACTTACCATTGGGTGGGGTTGCATGCAAGCTCCTGGATATGAAGGATGAAGAATGGGAGGTTCTTTATCGGAAGGCTCTAGGATCTATAGGTTGAGCCTTACATCGTCTGTGATTTCCAACTTATCACAGGCTAAGACAATAGTAGAGTTGATGGAATATTTGGAAAATTTATATGAAAAACCCTCAGCTTCAAATAAGGTATTTTTTATGAAGCAATTATTTAATTTGCAAGTGTTGCAAGGTGGATCTATACATAGTCATCTTAGTGATTTCCATGGTTTGGTAAACCAGTTAAATTCAGTCAATATTATTTTTGATGATGAAAGTAAGGCTCTCTTAATCTTATGCTCATTACCTAAAAGTTGGGAGAGTTTGGTAATGGCAGTTAGTAATACTGCGTCTGCTTCAAAAATGTTAAAAGTGGATGATGTTGTGAGTGTAATCTTGAATGAAGAAATTCGCAAGAAAATCACAAGTGAATCATCAGGGAATGCTTTGAGTGTTGAAAGCAGGGGAAGGCAAAGAGAGAAGATCAAGCATGGGAGATCAAGGTCAAAGATAGGCAGGAGATCCAAGTCTAGGTATGGCAGAATAACCTGTTGGAAATGTGGAAAGCAAGGGCATCTAAAGAGAGATTGTCTGGGTTAATGAAGATCAGCATGAAGGACATGAAGAAGCAGATGTTGTAGAGTTTGTTGCACAAGATGCTCTGGTATGTTCCTTGGATAACGTAGAATCTTGGGTTTTAGATTCTGGTGCCTCTTTCCATGCATCCCCAAATAGGGAATTTTTTCATGAATATGTCCAGGGAGACTTTAGAGAAATTTATTTAGGGGATGGTAAGCCTTGTCAAATGGTTGGCAAAAGGGAAAGTGAAGCTGAAATTGTAGATAGGTAACACATGGGTGTTGAAGGAGGTCATGCATGTCCCAGTCCTAGAGTAGAATTTGATTTCTATTAGAAAGTTGGGTGATGAGGGTTGCACATTAACTCTCACAGTGGACTCTTGGAAGGTTACCAAGGGTGCACTTATTGTAGCAAGAGGTAAGAAAGTAGGTATGCTTTATCTATCTACTTATATTACTGATTCTCCTTCTGGTTTATCTACTTCAGCTGTAGATTTGAAGATGTGGCTTAATAGGCTTGGTCACATGAATAAGAAGGGGATGCATGTTCTTGAGTCAAAGGGTATGCTTTCAGATTTGAAAAGCATGGATCAAGATTTTTTTAAGTAAAGGAAGAAAGTGACGTTTCTTGAGAAATCTGATGTTCGTGATAAGAACAAGAAAGCCTTAGTTTTCAAGGAGAAGATGACAGAACAGAGATCAGCACAAGGGGCTAAAGAATTTTGAGTAGAGCAAGGTTGATTTAGATAGGGTTTTGATCCAAAAGGAGCTCACAAGTAGAAGTCATCGCTCACAAGTAAAACATAGAGACCGATGTCGATTATAAAATTGGCATCAGCATCCAGACAGGGACCGACATCAGCTATGTGAAGACCAACATTGGTGAATCCAGGATAGATAAACACCAGCATCAGATAAGGGGGAACCAACATCGGTGATGAGATAGTCACATGGAACTGATGTCAGTCAGAGTGCAGACTGATATGTGACTGACATCGGTCACTGAGACAGATTTTGGGTAGACAGACAAGTTATCAAGGAGTCTCAAGCACCCATATGGAGGACTTAAAGGGTAAGTAAGCCTCAAATTCATCATTTCCCTTCTTTACACTACTTTTTGCTCACTGATGGTAAAGAACCAGGAAGTTATTAAAGAAGTAGAGTAGGTAGATCTAGGAAATAGTGGGAGCTTGGCATGGATGAAGGATATGATTCCTTGGAGAAGAACCAAATGAGAGTTTTTGGTAGAGTTTCCAGCTGGAAGAAAGCATTGAGATACAAATGGATGTTTAGGATAAAGAAGAGTGGGAATGGACACGTGAGACGAAAGACCAGGGTATATGGTCTTGAGTAAGCTACAAAATAATGGAGGTTTGACCATTGTGTTTCTCTTTACCAGGTTGGATAATATTAGCTACATTATCCTATTACTTTATTGTGTGTTTATTGTAGGGTTATATATACAGGGAGTTGTTGAACTAAAGGTAAAGTTAGTTCAGAGGTGTGTCATGAGGAATCTGGGAGCAACAAGATTCTTTGGCATGAGTGTGTTTTAGGGACATGGAAGGTCACAAGTTGATTTTGTCTCCAGATGATTGTGTGAAACCAGTTAGCACGCCGATGGTTGGATAGTTCTATAAATAGTGTTCTAAATTCACATAATGAGGTTAAGTGCATGGTATGTACTAGACCTAAGTTTTCCCAAGCAGTGGGAGTTGTCAGCAAGTTTGGAGCCAATCTGGGAAAGAAGCACTGGAGGTTAGTTCAGTGGATTCTCAGATATTTGAGAGGGACTAGTGGCAGGTGCACATGCTATGTAGGGTCAAGTTATTTTCTACATAGGTTTGTAGATGCAGATGTGGCAAGTGATTTGGATGACAGGAGGTGCACCACAGGATTTGTGGTGGTTGGTCTTCAAGAGTGATCTTGAAGAGGGATACAATGCTAGGAAATAAACTAGATGATGTACAAGTATAGGTATAGTTGTAGTTGTTTATCTCCAAGTGGGAGATTGTTAGGTTGTGGAGCTAAAAGCTTCAACTATTTGCAGACATGGAGGAGTTGCTAAGTGTCACAGTCACCGGCGTCGATCAAGCCAACTGATGTCAGTCAGGGGTGAACAGAAGGGAAATCGACATTAGCAGGAGTCGGCCAACATCAGTCATCTCTAGATAGACAAGGACTGATGTCGGTCGCCTGTGCAATTCCAAAACTATTCATTACACAAATAGTTAGTTTGTTGAACTGATTGTTTGCATGTAAAGGCTATTTCGAGTCTTGAGCTGCGTGTCTAAATTAAGAGTCTAAGTTATGGTTTAGTCTGGGATCTATTTATAGACCCATTGGAATGTATTGTAATCATGAGCAAATAGAGGAAGGCAAGGTAGATCCTTCCAATTGTAAGAATAGGTTGATCTACAGGTTGTTGCAAGATTGGGGAGAAGTTCTACATGTGTAAGTAAGATCATTTGAGTTGCAGATTGTTGCAAGTTCATGGGAGATCTACTTGAAGTACTTTGAGTACTTGTGTATTGGCAAGGTTATTACTGACTGGTTAGAGGTGAACACCAATTCTGTGTTTGAGTTGTGTGTTAGGACCATTTTTGGTAGGAGAGTGAACTCTTGATTGAGAATTACTAAACACTTGAGGTGTGGGAAGCCTCTGAGAGGTGGAAGAAGAAGTGGCATCTTCTTTATTGTATTTTCTTTTTAAATGAATATTGAATACAAGATTGTGTATTGTCTCTCATATTCTGTGTTATTTGTGAATTCTAGTTACTTGTTAATTCTGGTATAATTCTATGTTTAGTTGCTTATACAAGGTAATCATATTGTGCTCTTATTGAGGAGCAAGATCCTGACAAGTGGAATCATAGTTTGTTGTTCTTGGTTCCCCATCAATAGGGATACACTAATTTAACTTCCTCCCATATAAATGAATACTTCTTGAAGACATAATTACAAGCCACTTCATCAAACTTTGTATCTATGTGTTAATCAGACCCTATAATGGAATACATAGAGTGTGGAAGAAGAATATTTTAAGTGGAATCTATTTGTATGGACTTAAGATCTAGTTATCTATAGCTATATGAATATTATTTAATTATGCCAATGCTCAATTTAATTCTTTCAATTTTAAATTTGATGGAATTTTAATTGTAATTGACTTCATTAATTACATAGATTTCCCTCTTGGATCTTCTGACTCTATGAATTAAATGCATTCATTTGGTCAATTCATGTAGATTAATGGCTTCAATAGACCTGGTTCCCTTTTTTCCTTTGTCTATTTTCATATTTTGAGTCTACTTTATGATGTATCATCTCTGATCCCTACTTTCAAGTGGTTTTTCATTTATTGGCCCCAAGTGTTTTATCACCTTTCATTTGACACTTGTCAATTTATTACTTCTTTTAGTAGTATTGCCTATTTATTACCTAGTTACCATGTCATGTAAGAGGCATGTGTAAAGATTTCAATTATTTTATGCTTCTTGATTCCTTTCTATTTTACCTCTTGGATTTTGTTACTTCATGCCTACAAGATGGTGACACTTGGAAACATCTCAGTGCTCCACTTACCCTAAAGTATCATACTATTCTTTTTTTTTGTACAATATTTGGGTGAGTAGGTTTGTGACATGTGGATGTTAGTTACTTCTCTACTTTCTTAGAAGACTTTTAAATTTTTATAATGTTTGATAGTAGTGGGCCTATGAGATTTTGACACATGGATGGTTATCACTACTCCACTTACCTAGAACTTCCATATATTTAAACTTTGATCCTATCAATCACTAGGTGAGTAGGATTATGATGCTTGGAAACATCCCAATTCTCAGCTTACTTGGGAGTATTTTAAAAGTTTCTAAGTGTTCAAATGGCCATGGGTTACTGGGTTGTCACCATGTGGCACTCATTTATTTAAAGATCAAAGTGTAAAACTTTACTGAGTTAAAAAAATAATATTATAAGTAGAAGGTAATGAAGCTATGATATATTTGAGTTGGCATAAAATACCCAATGGATAAAATTTCCAACTAGTGAAAGTTCCAAGGGACTTGTATATCAAAAAAAAGTGTCGAATCTAGGAATGTTGAATAACTTCAAAGAACCTGCATACTTAGGAAACTTTTAAATTTTTTTGAATAAAATCACCAAAGATAGAAAGTGCCAAAGACACATTTAAGGAGTGTAAAACATGTAGAGTTCAAAACTCCCTAAGTCTAAAACATAGGAATTTTAATCTATAATATCCCATGGAAATTTAGAAATCCGACTTTCAATAAAAATTTGAAATCCTTTATTAGGTTATCACAAATAAAATAAATAATGAAAACTTAGATAACTATGATAATGGAAAATCTTATTAGAACTAGTTCCTTTTAGGCTAAAATGGCCCCCCTATTTAGAAAAAAATGGGAATGGGGTATGTCGGGCACAACAAATGGTGACTTATAGGGGGAATACTCCAAATTATTTAAGAACCTAGAATATTTGGTTAGTAATTATAAAGTGAACATAGACCATACCATATAATGATAATCAAAATAGATATATGAAAGAGACTCCCAAAACTTCATGAAACATACTAGCCTTACCCATACCTAATATTTGTATGTGAAGGAATGATATTATTTTATCCCTATTTTTAAATTTTTATAAGTTAGAATGAATTTTAGGTTTCATAATGGTTTCCTTGAATTATAAGCATAAAAATAAGGGGGCTCAGGCATTGCTATGCTCCCCAATAGAGATACCTTTGATTCCCTCCATTTCTTCTTTTCATAATCCTACATGATTCATGATGCATTGATCACACTTCATCATGTGTCTTTTAATCACCTTTAGATTTTATTTTAGGCTTATTTGATCACTCTTTAGGATACATTAGTCCTCTTTATTTTTTTAGGTATGAATGGAATAGAGGGTATGGAACCACTATGAGCTAGTGTAGGTGTAAGAGATAAAACACTTAATTTAAAAAAATGTCCTTGCCAAAAACATTTGTATCAATGGTTATTACCTATTAACAAGTATTATTTTAGGAAGTATGCTTGTCCCAAGGGATGAAAATAATTTATAAATTTACATCCAATAATTAGAGTAAACTTCACATACCTAATAAAAGTATTTAATTGTGATATGACCATGGTCCATTTCTTATTGCACCTAAATTCTATAAATCTCAACTACAGGGATGCAAAATTTTTCAAATCAACTAATATGTATATTTTATTCTAGTTATCCTAATATTTCACTTATTATCCCCTTTCTAGGACATGTTATCATGGTTTTGATATTTAAGCTCAAACATGTACATTAATCATATTAGATTGGATACCTATTTTATCAATTAAGAGGGATTCAAACAAGTTGTTATAAACCAAAAGATAATTATTCTAGAAAATAAGGAACTAAACTAAGGGAAAAAAATTAGAAAGTAGAAAGGGATAATCTAGAAAGCAATAAAATCTACTCTACTACAAGCAAATGGTAGAAAATAAGAAAATTAACTATGAAAGTAGTAAAAACTACTCTACTCTTACCTCTATTGTGTCCTCCTTTAAAAAAAAACATCCTCAGTAGGAGCAACTTTGAAGTAGTGCTTCAAATACTACTCATTGACTTATAAGGTAAAGTCCTTACCTCAAGGTATTTTAGATAGAAAGCATTATTGCCTAAGATTTTACACACTTGATATGGTCCAATCCACAATTGAGTGAACTTGTCATGTTGTCTTTTCTTCTCATGGGATCTGTCTCCTAGAAAAACTAGGTATTAAATTCTAAAGTCTTTGACCATGGATATTTTATAAAACCATATTTTAACAATGTCTTTGTGTATGTTGAAGCTTTGCAGTACTTCAATTATTGCATCTTCTAGTTGGAATATATCCAATAATATAGACTAAACCCTTAGATCCTCTCCCATATAGTCTTACTTAAACTAATAATTCAAGAGCTTTAGAGAAATGGTGAAAACAAGATGCCAACCATATACTAATATGAAAGGTGAGGTCTTGAAGTCCTATTTATGTCTAGTTATATCTAATCATAATGCATATTTAAACAATAGGTGCCATTCTCTTTGCTTATCATGGGAAAATTTTTTAATGGCATCCATCAAGTTCTTGTTTGTAGCTTCAAATACTTTGTTCCCTTGGGGTTATTATTTTGAAGAGAACTTGATTATAATTTGGTTATTGAAAGCCCACTTAATAAATTTTGTTAATTAAAAAGTTGGACTATTATCACTAATTAAATATATAAGGATGCCAAATATAGTTAGTATATTTTATTCAAGGAATTTGATGACATCTTGAGATTGAGAGTTATTAGTGGATATATCTTTAGTCCACTGGGTACAATAGTCAATGGTAGTAAGTATAAACTTGTACTCTACTAATGTGTTGGGATTGATCACCCCAATGAGGTCGAGACCCCATTATGCAAAAAGATGACCTTCAATGATAGGGTGTAGTGGCATGGTATAATTAACCTCTCTATTTCCAATGACTTATCAATCATGATAGGTCCTAACATGGGTGTAGGCATCTCTAAAAATAATGATCCAATAATACCTAATTCTTAAGATCTTGTGGGTTGTTGTAGTCCTAGAAAGCTATCCATTTCCTAGTTTTTGGTTTAGGTTGTCAAAGTTATCTATAGATTCTTCTCATGAGACACATATTAGCTATATGCCCTCATATTTTTTTTGTTAAATGACTCCTTTTATCACGTAGTGGGAAGATTTGAGTCTTAAAGCTCTTCTTTATTATATTTTTAACTCAGGGAAAGCATACCCTTATGATTAAATAGTGAATAATATGATCATACGACTCTCCTCAATCTATTTGTACTTCATTGACTTGATCAACTCAAATATGTGGGTTTGTCTCAGTCATTAGCTAGATTATCCCTTGGCCTCTTACTCTCTTGGCTGGTCTAATTTCTAGGTCAAATTATTTCAATTTGGCCATCCATTTGTGTCTTATTTCACATAGCTTATTTTGGCTGAGAGTGAGCTTGAATCTAGGATTTGGGACCATGGCATAAATATTATTTCTCAAGATATAATCCCTAATCTTATTTACAACTTTGATCAATGCATAGATTTTCATATCTCTCATTGAATATTTTAATTATGCTATTTAAATTAGTACTCATAAAGGTGATTGGGCATTTTTTTCATCTACCTTTTGAGTAATCACTATAATAATGGTATGTTCTAATGTGAAGGAGTATAGGTAGAATTCCTTGGTGAAGTTAGGACTAATCAACACTGGGGCTTGAGCAATGGCTATCTTGATGTCTTAAAAGGAACCCTTTGTCTCTACTATCTATTCTATTTTTGCATCCTTCTTGAACATAACAATCAATGGTTTGACACTCTCCACAAACCCATAGATGAATTTGTGTACAAAGTTGATCTTATCAAAGAATGATTTCAATTATTTTATACTATTGGGGTGGGTAAACTTTGAAATGGATTGAACCCATTCTAGATTGACAAAAATTACTTCTTTGGTAATGATGTGGCCTAACAACTTTCCCTCAGTCACCCCAAAGAGGATTTTATTTTGGTTAAGGGATACTCCATATTTTTTGCATCTATCAAACACATTTTGTAAGTGGTTTGCTTGATCATTTCTATTCTTGGAAAACATAGTGAGGTCATCCATATAGATAATGATGAACTTACCAACAAGTCCATGGAGTGCATGGTCTGTGGATTGTTTGAATTTTTCCCCATCATTGATGAGGTCAAAATACATCCTCTTGTAATCATATGTTCCCCACTTCTTGGTGAAAGTAGTCTTTATACAGTCTTATGCTTTTACTAGCATTTGGTTGTATCCAAAGAAACCATCTAGGAAGAACATCATTTATGACCTCATCTAAGGAAGGTAGAGGGTATTTATCCTTCTTTAAATATCATTTTATATTATTTAATTCAACACATATCCTTATTTCACTATTCTTCTTCTTGAAAGGTACCAAGTTTTCCACCCATGTAGAGTGCCTGATATGAAATATGATTATGGCATATAATAGATTCTAAAATTTAGTTTGAATGAGAGGCTCCATGATGGGATTCATGGGTATTTTATTTTGTCTAAAGTGTATATTACCTAGACTTAAGGGAATAATATCGATGATCACCCTAGTATTAAAAGTCCTTAAGTTTTCATAGGTCTAAGCAATCACATCCTTGTACTTCATTAGAATCCCTTTTAGCTTGTATTTTTTATCATGATTACAGGATAGATTGATGTTAAAATATTGAGGGTGTTATTCAGTTCCTAAATTCTCTTTGTCAAAGTGAGATTTATATATCTTTAGTTACCTTTACTTATCAATTTGTGGGTCTATATCGAAGATCCTTTCTAAAGAAACCATCCCCATGGGGATTATATTTTCCTTGAGCCATATGATAACATCCTCCTTATGGTCATCTTATCCGATAAATTAAATGTCCTTATCATCTATAATTTGGTTGTCAAAGGCTCCAAAATTATTTTTTAAATGGATAATCAACTGATCATCCTCAAATAATTAAAAATTTTCTATGTTGTTGGGGACCAAAGGTCAAGGCACTATATCCACATAAAATTTATGCATCTTATAATCTAGGAGTGGCATTAAATTAACCATCGAGGATTATAATGAATCTTATATTTATTTATCTTCTCTTGGTATAACTCACATGTTGAAATCCTCAAAGGGATCAATCACATCCCAAACACTATGTTTATATTTATTTAGGTATGCTAGCTTGCATTGATATTTCCTTTTGACCTAGTTGACCACCAAATCTGAATCACTGAATACTTATAGCTATTTTAAATCACATCCTAAGGCAAACTGTAGGCCTAATATCAAGGCTTCATACTCATTCTAGTTATTGGTGCAAGGGAAATTTAATATGTATGTAACAAAATATTGTTTCCCTTCTAGATCAATTAGAGCCAAACTATCACCATAACCTTGGATAGATCAGGCTCCATCAAAATATAGATTCTAAAGTTATGAGGGACCTCTAAATTCTTTTTCATGAAGTTACTTTTCTATTATTAATGTATAAACACCCACATGCAAAGATACGAAGTTAATTTTTTCATTTTTGGCATTGTACTCTATGATCAAAGATTTCATATTTTGCTCTCAGTTAATCCTAATTTGATTGGCCACACCCTTCCAAGGTAGCTACACATGTGATAAATTAGTGGCTATGTATCCATTTAAGTTTTTTAACCAATATCAATTGAGAAGTAGACTATAAGCCTCTAGGATATCAAACACTATTATGTCAATAACTTATTGTACACATGGATTAAAGGCCAACCATATGTGTATGTTCATAAATTCCTTGCCATAAGGTACTATAAATTTATCTACTTGTACGACTACCCTTTTTTAATTATCTGGGGTTAGTTCAAATTTTTTGCATACAACTATAGGCATCACATTAGATGAAGATCTTGATTCAACCGGATAATTGTGAACATTCTTACTAAATATTCTGATTATTAGTAAGAAGGGTAGAACCTTAGGTTTGTCCTTATAAATTATTACATTTGTTTGGCTAATCTTATATTTGTCTATAGAATATCTTCCAGTCAAAGCTTTTAAAAAAATTCCATTTACTCAGTGATCTGAGACAACTCAGATAAGGTGATATTAATTTTGATCTTCTTCATATCCTTCATGATATTGTACCCCCATTTGTTTAGTGATTTTATGGGCTACATTTGATCTCTCTCCTTTGAGGGTGGACTGTTACTACTCTTTATATTTGGAGGAGTGATAGCATTATTATTTGGAGGTATAAAGGTAGTGAAAGGATACTTATTCCTTAGATTATAATTATTTCCTTATCACTAATAGAAAGTATGGACTTAATTTTTGATATCCTCTAGTTCATTATCTTCTTCCACTAGAAATGGAAAATCATATGTATTAAAGACCATAACATTATTAAATGTGCTAGAAAAGGTATATTCCTTATGAGATGGCTCATGTGGGTTCACCAATCATTCTTTTCAATCCATTTCTATTTTAAATATTTCAAAGGCTACACATAATTCTTCCCAATCTAGTTCTCCATGATTGCTTGTGCTATGAACTCTGCACCACTTGAACAAAGCTACCTCTAAGATGTTCATCTCTAACATCTTGTTGGATGACTGATCAATACTATTCCATTGTCTATTAAAAGGCCTATTATAACTTTGGTAACCAAATATATGGTTGGTTATCTATATATCGACATTCCCCATATATTTCGTCATAGTTAAGAACTCATTACTTAACTTTTGTACCATCCTCTGCATGGAATCTATCTTAGCCTTATTAGAACCAAAAATAGTACCTTGAGTAGTGGAAGTATTGACTAGGACTAGATCTCAGATTCTATGAGGATTAGCTTCTTGGATAGGATTATTCAAGAAACCTAGACTCTAGTTAGGTGTAGCATGAGACAAGGGAAATTACATATGGTCCTAAGTTTGATTATGGGTCATATCATTTTGATTAACACTTGGGATCAGATTTAACATTAGATAGGCTTGGTAAACATTTAGACCTACTAAGCCTTGTGATTGAGGTTTCATCTATCTATCAACATTTATGTCTTATGCATAGTCCTGGGTTAAATATATAACACTAACTATCATATGTACAAAAACTATAGTTGTAGGATCTAAAGAATTTTGTATGTATCTAGAGATAATGCAACATTTGGCTTATATGAATTGTCTATCTGGCTATACATTTTATAGAACATTGTATTAAATTCCATAATGGGTTCATTAGGATCTATCTTCATGCTATCAAATAGATGGTATATGATATTGGGGCTAGTGACCTAACTAAACTATCTTAACAAGGTGGTTTGGCAATTAGTTCAAGATGTGATGGAACCCACAAAAATTTAAAGAACTAGTTAAAAGTAGAATCTTGTAGTGTAAATGGGAAAAGACAAAAACCTATATCCTAATGGACTAAATTTAGTATCCCCAAAGCATTTATATAGGCTTTCACATGTTATTTGGTGATTATGCTCCCTAAGGGAGAAAAGGTGGGAAGGTATTTCTTGGGATTTATGGGCAAGTCATGATACCTCCCATAATATTAAAGTTTAAACCCATCAACCAAGGTTGGGTCATTAGACATGGGAGTGGTCATCTATTTGGAGAATATAATTGAGCCCATAACCTCCTTATAACACCTCTATCTGACTTATATTTTCTATGGGCCTATAGTGGTAGATGTAGTAGGTTATTTTCAGAGATAGATCTAGTTAATATTTTAGATATATCCAGTGTAACTCAAGAGACATTTATGTATAGATAAAAAAACATGCCCTCTTTATAACACCAAAATTAAGTTTCCCTAGGTTTTATACACACAAAAAAACATTTAGGAGGTAACGTCTAATGTTTTGGGATCTTAATGAAGGTTAAATTAACTCAATGGAATGATTTTCAAGTATCAGGTCTTGCAATGACCATTGGTGGAATACCTATGAGCAATGCAATTGTTAACGTAGATGGTTTGGATATGGATATCGATCCTATATACACTTGGGTTGAATGGAATGGTGATGGAGATGGATTTATCCTAAGGTTGGCAAAATTCAAATAAATCATTAAAAGAGGGAACGTCAAGGTAGAAAATAAGGTTTGTGAGCAAAGAACATGAATCATTTCTACCCAACTCTAGGATAGGGAAAAATACCAAATAACTAATACTTGTAGATTGCTACTTTAACATACAAAACTAACAAACATAATGAAAAGCTCTAAGGGATATGATGTAATTAGCTTCAAGTTATTAACTAAAGGTTTATTTTTATCAAGAATCTTTTATCATATCTTAACTTCAAGATTATAGATAATACCAAAGAGAATCTTCTCCTAGTTATGGATTAGTCTAGGAAGTTACATCAAATGGTATCTCTAAAACTTTTCCAAAGAGTAACTTAGCTAGCTTGTTACCAGAAAATAAAATCTATCAATCTAAATTGCTACTCTACATTCTAATTGATAAAAATTTATTAATCAATTACAAGATACATGAAATTTTTATTGCATATATCAATAAGGAATAAGGTATTAGTTAGATCAAAATGTATAAACATTATAACATAGACATGAAAGAAAGAGAATGAGTCATGAAACATATATTTTAAAAACAACCTAAAGGTATTTATCTATATTGAGTATCAAAATTTCTCCTCTCTTTAGAATTATAGAGATACATGTATATATAGGCTTGGTATGGGGGTACCTCATCACTCAAGCCATTTTCAACATTTACATCCCATTCAAAAATATCCCATGAAGGGGGTGGGCATGACACATGGAAAAATATTCTACCAAAAACTTCCAAGAGATAAGAAGATTGTTACAACAAACTTATAGTTTTCAATACCAACATAAGGTAACAAAATAACTTTTCTATGAGGTGGAAATTTCACTTGATCATGCTTGGGTGCTAGTAGTTTTCATTATTGTGAAAACTAAATTTATTGTAATTATAGTACCAGTCATTGAAGATGTTAGTATAATCAAGATGGCCAGTGGGGATGATGTGGCTAAAGAAACATGCTTACTTTCTTGAATTTAGAAGTAAAGAATATGGCTCACTTGAAAATCTATCTCGATTGTTGTGAAATATAATAAGGACCCATTGAAGATCTGGGGGAACTTGTCCATTAATTTTTTGTATGCTTTTAATAAAGCCCTGATCTCCACATAAAGAGTCTTTTTGCCAAGGACCCTAATTCTAGAAAAAATTATCAGTTATTGTAGGTCATCATGGGTCTTATATATTGTGCCCTCAACCTCTATTCTAAAATTATTTGTTGTTGTTCAAAGGAGGTTTTTAAATATGGTCTTGAGGACCAAATCTCCACATTGGTTAAGTACACCATTGAATCTAATTTCACCAAAAATTTTGATTGCCTTCCCCTCATAATTGATGAGTTTCTATACTAAATTTTGCATCTCCTGATGCCATTCAATCAAGCTATCTCTTCTAATAGCCACATATTTTTGGTCCCATACAACATCTATGACAATTATTAAGTTTAGATGATTGTAGGCCTTGTCCTTGGATACTTAACCTAGAAAATAAAGCTTGGCCTCCATCTTATTTAGGTCTTGTATAAGGGATGAGGCATACCTCCATTTATGTTGTGACTCTTTATTTTCATCTCTTATTAATTGGAAGGCATCATATAGCTTCTTTGTAGCTCCTTACACATTTAGTATGAGGTCCCTTAGAGGTAGAATGGTGATCCTCTCCTATAGGGCCTCTACATATTGATCATATCCTATAAACATCTCATTTATTACTCCCTTAAAAAGTCCACAAAAGTATAGGGGTGTTCCATATGCTCTCCCAAGTTAAAAGGGAGAATTCTACATTTTTTAGTTAATTGGAACATGTCTTCTCTTTGCTTGAACTCCACCTACTTCCCTTCAACCATTATAGTTTTATTTTTATCTTCCTCATAGTATTAGTTTCCTTATAGAAATTAAACTTGACTATGGGCTTATCCATAATGACCAAGTCTTGCTTACCTACCTCTGCTTGTTGTATCTTCTGGATCCACTCAAGAATATTCAAGGCAACTAGTTGTTATGAAGGCTCTTCCTATTAAGTAAGAGTGGAAGATGGGGATTTTTATAGGGGAGCATGGTCTTGGGAGAAGATTTTTCTAACTAAGGGAAAGGAGGAATGGATCTTCTCCATATAGTGACCCTTTTGGGAACCACTATATCAAATATTAATTTCCTTTTATCTAACCCATTTTCTGTTATAACCATGGCCAACTTTGTTTGAGTTACATGGTTAATTGGTAAGCCTAATTGAATAGATGGTTGATGAAGAAAAACTAGAGAAACAAATATTCTGGTGGAAACTAAGTTTTTAAAATTCACTTATTTATTTAGCCCAAAGGGCTGAGGGCTTGAGGCCATAAATAATGAATGAGTAGAATGGTTATTAAGCAAGTTTTGTAAATATTCTATTACATATGTATGCGTAACCCCAGTAGGACCTCTTAAAACTTGGCTGGGGGATGCTACAACATGAATTACAGGGGTTATGCCCAAGGTTTTTAGAGCTATAATTTTATCCACATGATAATTTTTTGATTGGGTATAATAATACAAAATAGGAGGAATATCCACCATATAAATAATTAGGAAAAAATTAGCTATAGTTATAAGAGGGGAATAAGAGTTTGGTGCAGTCATCCTTTATGTAGTAACAACCTAGGAAACTACTATTTTATATGGTATTGATGTGCCAAGAAGTGTTGAGGCTAGATGCACATTTTCCATTTATCCCTATGTTGAATTTGGAGGATTTAACTCTAATTAATATCCATTATATCCACCATGGTCTTGAAGCAAATTAGTTGAGCTTGAATGGGTCTTCAAGATTAAAATGTCCCCAGATTGAGCTTGCTCTGGAAACCATTCATTCTCTAGGTTAATTTACATGGTATCACTAATGGTCTCGAATAAGGAGGTATATGTCTTGTATTCATATTCTTATTTTGATAACCATTGTCCCTATACAATATTGCCTCTATCATATTTATCATTATCCAAAATTTCAAAGGGTTATACTTCTTTCGATCCTTTTCTTTTATCTTTTTCTCCACCTGAATTCTCCTCAAAGGATCCCTTTGTTGAAAGGAACTAAGGAGAAACTAAAGGATCCTTCTAATTTATCTAGTACAAAGGAGGAGGCCCAGTAGGAGTAGTAATAGCCATTAAAAAGGGGGAAGTAGTAATGAGTGAAATTAGAGGGGTAGTGGGTAGCGATGAGGCAATGGAAGGAGTGGTTATTAGAGGGGAACTTAGGGAATTATGAATAAATGCATGGGATGGACAAATTTATAGAGGTGATGATGTAATGGTTTGTAATTAGGGATGGAAATGGAGATAAAATAGAAACTAGGAGGAGGAAATATGGGAGACTCACTTGCTATGCTATAGTGATTGGAGGAAAAAGCAATAGAGAAAATGGTCCACCAAGATGGGCTATGCTTGCAGTACTTAATGTAGTGACAAACAAGTGAGGTGAAGTGGACACTATGTGTTGGAGAGTTGTCAATGATGTCATGGTAATGTCATATAAGTTCCCAAGTGAGTGGATGAAGTTCCTTAATAGTCTAAGTGACAATGACAATTCTTGTCCTAGTATGCTTAAAGTTGGCTTTGTTGATCTTCTATTTCAACATAGTTAGAGATGATTAGGGATGAGTCTAAAGTATTGATCATGTGAAAGATGTCCCATATGAGTTTTTTTATGATTTGATTTATTGTGTGCATGATTGGATTTTATTTTTTTTATCATTGTTTTCATCTAGACATTTTTGGTCTTATGGTAGAAAATCTGAGTAGGCAATTTACTGACATCATAATTGCCACATGTGGATGGGTCAAGGGGAGTTGGTCATATGGTTGTACTCAAATTAATCCCTAGTTTCTATGTTCTAAATTTTAGGTCATCTGACTAAGTGTGATAAAATATATACAAGTGAAAAGTTAGGATTCCAGATAGTTTGATAGTGTTTTCCCATTCCTGGCCAAATTTGCATGTGGAAAGAAAAGTTGAGTAGGCATTTTGATGTGGTTATATTTCATATGTGTGGAATTTTCAAAATTATTTGATCACATGGGTTTGTTTAGTCTTGTACATAATTTATATGTCCTAAGTTTCAAGTCATGCAATGAAACAAATCAAAATATATGAATGTGCAAACTTGGCCTTCCAGACAGTTCTTTAACATAGTTGGCCCTGTGGTGGGAAAATATGAGTGAGTAGATTAATGGTAGCATATCTCTCATGCATGGACATTTCAAGAGGAAATGGTCATATAGATTTATATTTTTTTCCTTGGTTTTATGGTTTAAATTTTAGAACATGCATTTGATCAAGGCAAAATATATTTCTATGAAATGTTTAACTTCTAGGCATATTGTAATGGTTCCCATACTTAGCCAAATCTACATGAAAGTTAAAATTTAGGACCAAACGGAGATCTAATGGTTTGTGGGAGTTCATACTGATCGATATTAATGGTGCACATTGATTCAAAAAGGTCAAAGTGATTAGAAGGCATGTGATGATGCCAATGTCATGATCATGGGGGCTCTGAGTAAGATCAAACATTGAGAGCTATAAGATAAATATTGAGCTACATATAGGATATTGATGGTGCGTATGTGGTCAAGATTACAATATTGAATGAGATGAGGTTAACTTCTCAAAGTTTAAAATTTAGGAGTGGTGCACTATGATTTAAATTTTTAAGAAGATCAACAGTGCATGTTTACTTTGAGATGTGAGGACACGAGATGAAGAATAGTTGTTTGAAGTTTAACTATGACCATTGGGTTTTGAATATTTGAATTTTGCAAAGGGAAATACCAATGTCTATTTTTTGGCCATAAATTTTGATCTATGATGAATTCAAAGATTATATAAAAATAAAATTTATAGAGGACTCCAAGTCACATTTGGAAATATAGATTTCAAGGTCTGAAAGTGTGTATAATCAAATTTATGAAGGTTTAAAGTCGACTATGTTTTCATGTTTGCTCTGCAAGTAACCTGAGAAGGATAATTGAGCTTATATTGATGTTTTTTCAATGTTTTATGATGACTTAGCTATTTTAAAAGTGTTTTAAACTCCATTAAGATCATCTGTATGAATTTTAGAGGTGTGATCAATCTATCTTAAGTATTAAAAATGCTTAATAAATTAATTGTGTGTTTGTTCATGGTGTTCATGTATACAATGTCATTATTTGAGTTGTTTACACATACACAAAAATGAGTAGAGATGACTATGATCATTTGAGGATGTTGAAGGGGTCATGTAGAGTGGACCTATGCATTTTAAAGTGGTCCTATGTTCTTATTTTTCTCAAATTTTGTATTAAAGAGGTGAATGGGTCTCTATAGGACCTAAAAAGTGATGGGCTTCTTTGAAACAAAGTTGTGCTTAAGTGTGACCCATGTTAGATAAGGCATGTATTTTGGTTGATAAGGAAAGATTTTGGACTTGATAATTCATGAATGCTCTATAAATAGTGAAACCAATTGAGATGGTTCTAGATGGTGAGAGGCTTGTATGTGTTTGTGTGAGTGTAGTGAGTTTTAAATTGAAGAATAGAGAAGAGTAGATATGC
Organism: Torreya grandis; assembly: GCA_037957365.1. Classification (NCBI taxonomy): domain Eukaryota; kingdom Viridiplantae; phylum Streptophyta; class Pinopsida; order Cupressales; family Taxaceae; genus Torreya; species Torreya grandis. Next base: position 12,484,878 of record JARHVA010000012.1, on the reverse strand, counting down.
CTAGTCGATGGGTTGATAGGTAGAGTAGATTGAGGACTATTTGTATGACCTGTAGGTCATATTTTTTATGTCATAATAGTTCTCTTGTAGATTGAGGATGAGGAAAGTTTAGAGTGATCCAAAAGGTGAATTTGGATCCATTGAGAGAGTGTGTGAAGAAGTGAAGAGGGATGTGTTATCATAGGTTTATCATCTGGTGTTGAAGGCATTAGTTCAAAGGTGAAAGTATTCATAGGAGGTTAAAAGGACTTGATATTCATTAGGGATAGATGATCCTTATGAAATAGGTGTTTCACTTAAGGCCTTAGGTTAGAAGGACTTGACCAAGGTTGTTGGTCAAAAAGACTTGACCAAAAGGTGGTTAGAAGGACTTGATCATCTTAAGAGAAGGTGCTCCTTATGAAATTGATGTTTCACTAAATCCTAGTTAAAAGGACTTGATAAGTCTCTTATTTTAAATATTTTATAAGATAAGTAGTTCATATGTTACAGGCTTGAGAGTGGGTATTATTCCCCATGAGGGTTTCCCACAAGAACTATGTGTTGTGTGTTTGATATTATGTATGCTTTGAATGAATGAGTTCTCTTGTTAGTTTTTCTTGATTAAGTTGATATGTGTTGATTGTTTAATAGTTTGAAAGGATTGTAATTGAAATTGAAATATATGGGCTCATTGATTCACCCCCTCTCTCAATGATTGTACCTCTAACAATTGGTATCAGAGCTAGTCCTTCTTGCAAGTTTAACCACTTGAAGGTGATCAAAGATACATGGTTGATAAAGAAGATTTGGCTTGTCTTCAAGACAAACTAGTACGTGCTTTATCAAATGTTGATTTAAGAATGGATGATGTGAAGATGAAAATGAAAGATCTATAAGCAACAATAAAAAATCTTCAGGTCATGATGGTTAAAAGTGTCAACCAAAGGGAGGAATAATTGGAAAAAAAAGTCATGATTTACTTATATTTACTCTTTTCGAAGGAAAAAAGGATTTTAACTCCACCAAAAGGGTCAAGAATACAAATTCATGAATAGGTAATGATCAAGAGAAAGGAAGGTCAAATTTGAATGATGTATTTAATGGGTATTGCTTATACTGCAATTAATTTGGTCATAGATATAAGGATTATGCTTTTTATACATAGATCAAAAGGAATATTATATGTTACAATTATAACCAATGAGGTCATATATCTAAAAACTATGAAAGAGAACTTTTAAAAAGGATATACAAGTCATTGACACCATCAAATGGTTCAATAAGACTAAGTCTAAGATTAAAGAAGAAAAGAAGCAAAATTCAAGCAATCCACCAAAGGAAGAGTCAATGTTTGTTAAAGAAACATTGCATACTCAATAACATGGGAATAAGAAATGGTTCGTAGATAGTGGATGCTCAAATCATATGATAGGAGACAAGAGCATGTTTATCTCTCTCAGGAATACCAACCCTGGTTTAGTGAGATTTAGTGACAACAAATCTACTAACATAGTTGGCAAAGGTACTTTGAGTTTGGATAATGGTCATTATAGGAATGAGAATGTATTATATGTATAAGGTTTAGAACATAATATTTTAAGTGTAAGCCAAATGTGTAAACAAGGAAATGATGTAGCTTTTCATGATGATGTATGTGAAGTAAGAAAGGCTAGAAAACTAGTTTCAAATGTCTATAAAATAGGTAACAACATGTATGTATTCCATGAATCCAAGAAGGAGGAATGCTTCGTGAGTTAATTAAAAGAAAGTTGTCTTTGTCATAGAAGGCTTGGACATATAAATTTTGATAATATGGTAAAGATCAATTTAAAGGGGTTGGTAAGGCATATGCCCAAGATTTCTAAGATTCATTATTATTTTTGCAAAGCATGTCTTCATGGGAAGTAAACCAAGAGAAGATACAAATCCAAGGATTTGTCCACTACAAAGACACTAGAGTTGATCCACACTAATTTATGTGGACCTATGAGAAACTAAAGTATTCAAGGTAATATCTATTTCCTGTTCCTCATTGATGATTTTACTAGGATGACTTGGATATTTTTTCTTAAAGAAAAATCAAGAGCTTTTGAAAAATTTGTCATTTAAAGCACTTGTAGAAAATGATAAAGGGTCAAAGATCAAGTGTGTAAGATTAGATAGAGGAGGTGATCTTTGGTCTCATGAATTTGATGATTTTTGTGACAAATAAGGGATAAGGAGACAATATCCTACTGCTCGAACACCACAATAGAATGGTGTTATTAAAAGAAAGAATAGGAATGTTTAAGAGATGATTAGAACCAAGCTTCAAGATTCTAAACTATCAGATGGTTATTGCGAAGAGGTAAACAACACTTTAGTTTACATCCTAAATAGGTGTCAAATCAGAGTAAATGGTGATAAGACTCCTTATGAGTTATGGAAGAATAGATCAACTAATGTCAAACATTTTAGAGTGTTTGGGAATAGGTGCTTCATCAAAAGAGATGAAGAGAATATTGGAAAATTTGATTAAAGGTTTGATGAGGGCATATTTTTAGGTTAGTCTTATATAATTACTACCTATAGGTGATTTAACAAGAGACTTCAAAAGATTTTTGAAAGTTCAAATGTAAGGGTAGATGAGACAAGTAGAGTCAAGAAGTCAAAAATTTAGGTAAGTGACTCAATTCATAATTCTATTGCGAAAAATTATGAGTTATCTTTTCAAACAAATTATGAATATTAAGAGGAAGAAAAAGACAAGACTCTAAAGCTCCATATAGAATAACTCAAAAAGATAATCCAATCTCTCAAGTTATTTGAAATGTTAGTGTAGGTATATAAAATAGAAGGAAAATGTTGATCAATCAAAATTAATAAGACTTGGCTCTATTATCCATGATTGAACCCAAAACATTCATGGAAGCTAGCAAAGATGAAATTTGTATTGATGTAATGGATGAACAACTTGATCAAATTTTAAAATATGAAACATGGGATTTAGTTCCTAGGACAAAAGATAAAAATGTGATAGGTAACAAGTGGGTTTTTAAAAATAAGATGAGTGAGAAAGGAGAATCGATAAGGAACAAAGCTAGATTGTTGTGTAAAGGATATGCTCAAGTTGAAGGAATAGATTTTGTTGAAACTTTTACTCCTATGGAAAGAATGGAATCAATTAGACTCTTCTTGTCATATGCATGTTTCAAAGGTTTTAAGGTATACCAAATTTATGTGAAATATACATTCTTAAATGGAAACTTAGAAGAATTTTACATTGAGTTACCTAAAGGATACTTCATGTCAAATAATCAAAACTTTGTTGTAAATTGAATAAGGATCTTTATGGTCTTAAACAAGCTCCTAGAGCTTAGTATGATAGGTTAGATAAGTATATTTTGAGTCAAGGTTTTAAAAATGGGGTAGTTGATAGTAATTTATACATTAAGATAGAAGGCAATCATCAATTGATAGTGGTTATATATGTTGATGACATAGTTTTTGGATCTGACAATGATAATATGAGTAGAGAGTTTACAAATACTATGAGGACTAAGATTTAAATGTCAATGTTGGAAGAACTTTCTTTCTTAGGATTAAATATTAATCAACTTGATGCAGGGATATTCATTTCATAAACTAAATACATCAAGGATATGCTAAGGAAGTTTGACATGATAGATTGTAAACCAATGGGTAATCCAATGATCATAAGATGAAAGTTAAGTAAGATATATGTCTCACCAAAATTTGATCAAACTTTTTATAGGTCCATGATTGGAAGTATTTTGTACTCTACTCCTTCTAAGCATGATATCATGCAAGCAGTTGGTCTTGTAGGAAGGTTTCAAGTTGATACAATATAATCTCACTTGAAACCAATCAAAAGGATATTGAGGTATCTCAAAGGCACCATAGAGTATGGTTTATGGTATCCTAGCAGTAAGGAATTCACTTTGAAATCATATATTAATGCAGATTGGGTAGGATGTGTGGATGATAGTGTTGACCAATTTTGGTCTTACAGGCCAAAATTGAGAACCTCCCTTTTTTCCCTTCCTTTGCAGGGCCTATTAGCTAGATTTTAATAAGTTCATCCTACTACAATTTTATTTTTTAATCTATAACAAGCCCATTTCCATTAAATACCAAGTGTTTCCTTCTTTTTAGAACCAAGTGTTTTGAGTCTTACAAGTACTTGGGTTGATTTAGAACTCATTTCAATCCTAGATGTTTAATAGGGAAAATATATTACTTCGAGTGAGCCTTTTATCAGAAAAATGGGCTAGTTTCAAAGGGTTAGAAGTATTTTACAAAATATCTAAAGGTTAAGTACCCTTGCAGAGGGCACTGAGGTGCCAAACAGGGCCTTTGTGAATTCATCCAAAAGACTACTCAAAGCCTAAAGTACCCTTGCAGAGGGTAGGAAAGTGACAAATGGTAATTTTAAAAGAGATAAAAAGGAGAACCATATACCCAAAGTACCCTTATGAAGGGTAGAAGGTTAATTTGTAAAGGCCAGGCCAAAAATTCGTAAAGGAAGATTTCCTTCATAAAAAGTGACAAGCCAAGAAATGGATTTCTTTGGATAAAATATCTGAAGAAAATCCATGAAGAAACTCAAGGAATGAATTCCTTCAAACAAAATGTTTGAGGGAATTCCTTTGGACATTTTGTCTGAATAAATTCACAAAGGAAATCCAAGAAAGGATGCTAAAGGCATGAATTCCTTCAGAAAAAATGTCCGAAGAAATTTAACAAGACAAAAACCCAAAGGGTAGGTTCCCTTTCAGAGGACACTTGGCCATCAAAAAATGACCTTCCCATTTTTCAAAGGGTCACTTTCCCTTCAAAAAATTCCATTTACAAAATGTTGAGAAAATTGTTGAAGGGTAGTGACAGGCACGTGGT